>WOXC01007064.1:0-104761 GCA_011680675.1 Gymnobelideus leadbeateri
TGAAAAATAAACAGGGGCAGGAAAGTACAGCCAATGCTTGAGTAATAATTTGAGCAGAAACTTGAGTGTGTTTTGACACTACATAGTAGAGAACAGCTGGAGAAGGCTAGGCCTCATTGTAGAGGGCCTTAAAAGTCAGGGGAGGCTTTTGGATTTTATTTTGCAGATTGCTCTTTACTATCTGATTTGTGTTTCCCCCACTTCTCTATGAAAACAAACAAACAAACAACTAGTAAAATATTATCTTTACTTTCTCCTTAAACATATTATGAAAGTCCCGACATCTTACTAAAAAAAGGACATTTAGTGATGACAATAGTAATATTAGGATAAAGTGAAAAGTAATGCAGGCATAGCAAGGCACCATAGGTTTCACAGGGATCAGAAAAGAGAAAAAGTGGTACTAATTAGGGAAGACCAAACCCACCCTTCAACATATGAGCCAAGGTTCCTAATGAGGTAGTATGCTTTGGTAGAAAATATACCAGACCTGAACTCTTCAGAGACAAAGATCTGAATCCAAATTCTAATATATACTAGCTGTGTGGATTTCTCTGAACCTTGGTTTTCTTATGTGTAAATAAAATAAAGATAATTATATTTGTAATTCCTATCACCTGGAATGGTACTAGGGGAAGTTCAAATGGGGTATGCCTAAATTATGCAATATTATAAAGACAAACAACTTTGAGAAACCAAAGAACTCATACCTATGCAATGATTACCCACAATTCCAGAGGACCAAAGATAAAGTATGAATTCACAATGTAACAGATAGAAGATATACTCAACATACAGAGGGAGACATGCATTTTTCAACATGAATAGATCAAGGCAAATCAAGAGGCATTTATGAAGTATCTAATAGGTGTCAGTCACTGTGCTAAGAACTAAGAAATTAAGAAAAGGCAAAGAGAGGCTCCGCTATCACAGAGCTCAAAAATCTAATAATGTGAGAATTTGTTCTTTCTTGACTGAGAGATTGAATGTGATTTTTTGGTCTTTGTTTTTCTTTTGAGGGAACATTTAGGAAGAAAACAATAAATTCTTGTTAATTGAAAAAAATAAAATGCAAAAATAATTTAGGCTTTTATGTATCATATGAATGTGGTATGGTCCTCCATTAAAAACACTGTGGAAACAAAAAAAAATACAATGAGGTTGTGACAAATTTACTGTTCTCAACTCTTTCTTAGGAAATTTGGTATCATTATCACTTCTGTATTTTTACTTACAAATACCTTTAATTATATAACCATATGTAAATATATAAATATATATATATATATATGTGCATGGATTTGGGGGTTTGGGCGTATGGGTGTTTGTGTGTGTGTGTGTGTGGGTGGGTGTCAGTGGTGGTGTGGGTGTGTGTATTTCATGCACAAAATGGTTGGCAGTGTTGACAATTTTTCCTTAAGTAAAGTTTCTTCCTTGAGAAGTCAAATTTATGTGTGTGTGTGTGTGTGTGTGTGTGTGTGTATTTAAAACTTTTTTTATGAAACAAACCATAGGATATGAAAGTAAATATTAACTAATTTTTTGCCATCATAGTACATTTTATTTGAAGGATTCAGTGTTTTTTGTTTTGTTTTGTTTTTAACAAGGTTTTGTAGTGAATAAGCAGCATAGCATAATTAATTGGTACAATTTCTATTTCAACACTGAGATTAATCATAAAATAATAATAATAATACTTAAACACCTCCACTTTTCTTTGGCCTCCATTCTTTTCTTAATCTGTCAACTAGAACTCCCTATAGTTAATTTAAAGAGAATGTAATGTTTCAGAGTCAAAATAGGATTGTTGTTCAGTCATTTTTCAGCTATGTCCAATACTTCATGACCGCATTTGGGGTTTTCTTGGCAGAGATGGTTTGCAAATTTCCTTGTCAATCTCAATTTGTAGGTGAGATAAACTGAGGTAAACAGGGTTACATGATTTGCCCAGGGTCACACAGTAAATAAGTATCTAAAGTTATAATTGAAATCAGAAAGATGATTTTTGCTTTTTGTAGGGAGAATAAAAATTATGGCAATGGACAGGATACATTATGGAAGCCCATAGCAGGGTTATTGGGGTTTATATATGAGAATTACACAACACTTAATCTAATTACTACAATTTAAGCAATTGGAAAATGGACACCCAAAAAGAAACAGCTAGGGGTAATAAAAAGACCATGAAATTGGAGTTAGTAGAACTAGATTTTAATCCAGACTGTGCCATTTACTACCCATATGGCTTTAGGCAAACCATTTAAACTTTCTAGCCTTTAGTTTCTGGGATTCAAAATGAAGGTACTTGCCAAGATTCTTGATGGTTCCATCCACTTCCAAATCTTATAATCATATCATCCTTTGAAAATAGATTGTCAGATTTCTTAAACTCAGTGTGATGCAAAAGAGCATTAGATTTTTAGCCAGAGGATTGATGAAATCTCTTGCAACTATAGAACCTATGACTTGAGAGGCAATAAAGGGTCTGACTTAAAATCTCACTTGTCATTTAATATGGGTCTTTGAACCTCAGTTTCCTCATACATAAATGAAGAGCTTAGACTTGATGACCTCTATGCTGTCCACCAGTATTTAAGCTATGAATAATAAGAATTTTAGAAAAGACCCAAACTGGCATTATTTAAGGAAGGCCTCAAGAGATGGTTGAATGTAGCATGTTACATGCCACTAAAGGAGTATGCTCAAAAAGAAGGACATTAGGTCAAACTCCAGGCACAGTTGTATGTGCTAAGTTTTCTTAATTATACATTATACCCGTTCCTTGCTCCCCACTAATCAGAATCAAATGTGAGGTTTAAAAGTTGGAAGATATATACTAATATGTACATATATATCCACACACATACACGCATGAATTTCTTGTGTATATATATATACATATGCATACATGTGAATATACATATATGTTATATATACGTACATATAGTGCTTGTGAGTAATACAGAAATATACTATAGCCAGCTCAAACCAGTTCATGAGACAAGACTATCAAAATTTAAGTATCAGATTCACATATCAGAAATCGGCAATTATTACAAATTTGAACTTATTTGCTTTATTGATTATCTAGACTTAAGCAACTGATGGAAAAATATTAATGATGCAGATTAAATGAAATAGTGTATTATAGTATATAGCTACTTTTTCTTCCCCCCTGGGGAAAAAAACAAATCAGTTAAACATTTATCAGCAACCACTGCCTCTAAGGCTTTGAATTCTGACCTATATGTGAAAAATGATCATATGTACCACACATTTGACAAGTGAGCCTCCCAGGCTTTGCTTAAAGTCTGCAAGTAATGAGGGGTGTGGTAACCTCAGTACATATCTCATTTCACTCTGGGAAAGGTATAATTGTTGAAAAAATATTTTCCTTCTGGCATATTAAAATTTGTTTCTCTATAAAATGTACCCCAAAGCAAAACAGGTTTATCCTGGTTCCACTTTTCAGCTCTTTTAAAATATAAAGAGAATTCCATGTTTCTAACCCTGTTTTCTATGATTATTTATCCTAAAATACATACCAGCTGTTAAGTGGTTTGGAAAACAACAACCTCAAATTCAACAAATATCTAAAGAATTTGATGTCTCCTTGGTATAGAAAAGTGGTGGAACTTTTCTTATCTAAGTTCACCTTTGTCCTGGCTATCATGGAGTTTACAGTCTACTAGGAAGAAGAGACATAAACGTAGATAATTGATCAAACCAATTCCTCATGACATCTGATGTTATTATCCAGGTTATTATTCTAGCACCTAGCACAATTCCATACACATGGCAGGGACTTAAAAAATGTTTCAAGGAGATAAAAGTTTGAGGAAGATTTCATAGAGGAACTCATAAGCAAATTGTTCAGTTTTGGATGTGTTGAATTTGAGAGGATTAACTGGGCTTCCTATTATTCCAGTTAACTGAAGCTTTACTATACCTGAGCACATAATAATGGGAGATCTACAATAGTGCTTACTCACACTTTATTTTTATGATCATTTTATGTAATTGTTTTATTTTCTTTAAGTAGGTCACATCAAAAGTGTTCAGTCAGCACATTCCAGACCTATTTTTAACCTCAGAAGAATAACTGTAACGTTTATTAATGATCTAGAAAATTCCACTTTCACTTCAGCAAAGGGTAGAAAATTTTAGTATAGCAATTGGGGTTAGAACTGAAAGACGAGACTTCTTGGAGGTCCTCAATTCCAGGCCTCTCCTGTAACCAGCAATGAAACTCGAGGTCAAAGAGATTACATGATTTACTAAATGTTGAGTAAGTTACAAGTAGCAGATAAGGAATTTAAACTTGGTCCTTCTGATTCCAAATCTAATGGTCTTGCCACTATTCCACTTTCCCTCACCCTTAAAGCAAATCAAGATAATCTGGATTCCCAGGCCTATTCCAAAACCTTCCATGTGAAAACAAAGTGTAATGTGCCCAATTGTAGGGAAAAAACAACAACAACAACAAAAAACAAAAAAACAAAAAAAAAAACAAAAACAACTGCATTTTCCAGGACAGCAACAGCTAAAACAATTGAAGCATGTAATGGGTTTAGGAAGGTAAAGTTTCCACATGAAACATGATTCAAGCATGAAATCTTAAGGATAAAAGTTCCACTCACGGCAGATTGGTCATAGGTATATAGACAGTTCAGTCTACTCCTCACTGACCATGTGTTAACTGCTCACTTAGTGATTTAGTTACAGAAATTTGTAAGTCCTCAGTGGGTTTCCCTTAGCCATTCTAATAGATTCCTAGCACTGCATTGTAATTTCTGAATTTTGCTCTTAATGGGGGGGATGGCCTTGATTTGTCTTTGAAACAGGACTCCTTAATCCAACGCCCATAGATCTCCAGTGTTTCTGTGGATCCTGAATAGGTCTTTGGAGCAATTTCAGGACATCTATGGAGTAGAAAAAGATAAATTGTCTTTTCATGAGTCTCTAATTGAAATTTAGCATTTCTTCAATTATGAATGTAATACACATGTACACCGATCTTGTTGTCCCTCACACATAATTGATTGATTGGTTGTTGTCCTTCATACTCAAAGAGAACCAAAATGACATCACTATATCAGGGTCAATGTCCAGCATGTCCAGCTGTGGCTTATCAAACCAACACAAACTCAGAAGGCTCTACCACAGTTTGGGAGCAAAAATTCCATGTGAACATTTGGAAGGGAGATAGATGTCTCTAAATTTGTACATATCACATTTCTAGTGAGCTACTATAAGTCTGCTTCACTCATAGAGCATGTTGTCTTCTTTGATGCTGGTGTGGTCCTGTTCCAGTGTCTTCCCTATCTCACAGTTTATTCCAAGTTTTTCAGCAAGACCATCACAGTGTCCTTATATAACTTCTTCTCACCTTTATGTGAGTGCTTGCCTTGTGTGAGTTTTTTGTGAATTCGTCTTTTAGGCAAATGTAGGTTTGGAATTCTAAAAATGTGGTTAGTTCATTAAACATGACATTCTGTCTTATGACTGTATGACTTTACACTATTTCCCATTCCTATCCTGACCTTTGCCAAGTTCTCTAATTCTCAATAAGACCTCTGTTTGATAAACAATTCACGGGTCCTCAAACCTAACTCCCCACTCTTAAAATTTAGCAGGCTTCCTACTTAGTCACCAGACCTGATAATTGGGCCACCTCTATGATATGCTTCACAGCTGTCCCATCCTCCATATTCCTACTGCCAGTACCCTAATACTCATTATCCCTCTGATTAGAGGGCTAGAAGTTGGAGCTCAAAACTCTGTTTTTGTGCTCAAATCAAGCACTGATCCCCAAGCTACTAGTGCAACTCACACCTCCCACTCACACACACACACACACACACACACACACACAACCATCTATTTTGTGTATATTTGTATATACTTTAAAATGTAATATAATAATCCCTGAAAAATTTAGGCAACTTGAGGGCAAGAGTTCTTTCCTCTTTTTACCTAATGTAAGGGTTATGGGATTTAAAGATCTTCCATGCCCCATTGGACTTGCTGACATATCAGGAAGGGGTGGGGCAAAAGGAAGCTGAAGAAAAGCTAGAGTTCCTGTGATGATTGGCAGCTGCAGCAGCCAAGGTGGAGGTAGAGGCGCAAACCCCTTTTTGAGCCAGCCAGAATTTCTGCTAAGGACTCTTGTTGGAGACAGCCAGGGAACGGATCTGCTGGGGGCCAGAGCTGTTGGGAGCACACTTCCAGGACGCTGAGCTGTTGCTGTGACTGGGGAGAGAAAGACTTTTGCCTGAGGTAGCCTGTTCTGTTTTGAAGGCTTGAGAATGTGGTTGTTTACTACATTAACTACATGTGCCAACTTCATAACTACTCTGGTGGCTTTGACTTTCTGGTTTTGGGACTCAGTTATTTGGTATTTTAATAAATGTTCTAGCTTTATCCCCCATATAGAGAGCCTGGTATATTTTGTGATTAATAACCACATAAGCCTATTTATAATTGCCATAGGCATTGTGAATATTGCATTGCTAATATATATAGTGACAAGGATGGGATCTGCTGAGTAAAAGGAAAGTATGGGGTCTGGGATAATTGTTTGTTTCCCAGTTGTGGTAGCTGTGATTCTGTGGAGCCATGGAGCAGGAGAGAAGAACAGCCTGCATACTGACTTCACTGAGCTGAGAGCAGGAATGGTGAGCTGCTTGCTTCAAGACCTGTGGAAAGCCAGGAGCTGCTGCCTTCTTCTGGAGGAGAAGGAACCCCAGGAGTTTGTAATTGAGCCACAGGACAATATAAGGACTGTGTGGCAAAACAGGGGCACTGAATGTGTTTCCTTGCTGCATCCCACAGTTTGGGACCCAGGGGGAGGATGGACTTGTGACTATGGTGGGTGGGGTGAAGTGCCATGGACTTCCAAGGACCCCACATTGGTTTTGTTGCCCAGCCCCCTCTCTGGACTTTGAAACAGTTGCTGGAGCAGTGGGAGGGGAAGGACAACCCCTTCCTCCCAAGAGAACTTTATTTGGACTCTTGTTTTGAATTGATGTGATAGTGCAATGTACTTTGTGTTTTTGTCCAGTGGCCACTTTGGTAACTTTAGTTAAGTACCTTGAAAATGTGACCTAAGAGATGTTTAGTGTTAATTCAAAAGTAAATTGTCTATGCTATGGGCATGAAAGATCTTGGGGCCAAATGTAATGGAAATGTGAATTTAAAGGTCTTCCCTGCCTCTAAGCCTTTTGATAGGCTTAAGAGATTCTGAGAACCTTCCTTGATTTGAAAATATACTCTGCCCCCTAATAGGCTGAATGTGGTCACTTGGAACCTGTGGCAGAAGGCTTGGTTTTCAGGAATGCCTACACCCTGATGCTGTGTGATTGGGCAGTGGATCAAGAGGGTGGTTACATTCTCTGAGCCAGGAGAAGGCTATATAATCCTTGATGTGAGGCTTTGCTTTGGGCCTCACTTTGAGAAGTGTTGTGTGATTTGACCAGATGAGACTCTGGGCAGCTGTTGAGAGCCCCCAGGCTTTGAAAACCCAGATGTTGATGCTTCCTTCTCTGGTAACTGTGATTTGGTATTGATGTAATGGTTGGACAGTTTGGAAGCCTATCTGCTTGATCTGTTTGTTTCTCTGTCTTGTAAGTTCTGTCTGTGTACTCTGAAGTTTGGGGTGCTGACATTTTCCCGTGAACTATGTAAATGATATATGTTTGATTGATTAAAGTAAGCTTGCTAACCCATTTTGAGTTGCTTTTCTTTAGAAAAGCAGATCTAAAAACCTGTGTTCACAGCCACCCTGGAGATTGTGGGGTACTTGCTGCTACACCTCTGTAAATATAATGCTTATCACTGTTTGGCAGTTAATAAATGCTTCTTGATTGATTCATGCTAAATGTGGGTAAAAAATACATAAACTTGTTCAGAAACATCACAGTTAACTGATCTTGCTTTTTACTTGCCTTATGCAACTGTTGAATGCTGACTCTAATTTTTAATGGCCAAAGTCATTTCAGAAAATACATGTGGCTCAGTCAATTAAATTTGCCCATAAAAATATTTTGCTTTCCAATTAGTATTAGGCCAGAGACTGGAGCACTCTACTTTCACTAAGAACCACTCAGGAAGCTAAATGCTTCAGAAGTCATACAGATGTAAATAAGAGCCATAAGCTCTGAAAATGTCATACCCTGAAGCCACTTTGGTGAAAAACAGCAGCTTTGCCTCCTACTCATCTCCCCCCACCCCACTTTCTCTGAATGTTAATAGAGTAATTACAAATGGAAATCTTTCCAGCCTCTAGCTTGATGAGAAAACAATTCTCCATCACCAGAACTTACTAAATAAGTTTGTGAATTCAGTAGTCTAGCTATTACTCCAGGGCATATGGAATAGAAATGTTTAAAGCTGGAAAAGACCATAATGATAATCTAAGATAGGGATTCTTAATCTGAGATCCTTGAGCTTT
The DNA here is from genome assembly GCA_011680675.1 of Gymnobelideus leadbeateri. Lineage (NCBI taxonomy): Eukaryota > Metazoa > Chordata > Mammalia > Diprotodontia > Petauridae > Gymnobelideus > Gymnobelideus leadbeateri. The sequence goes on from WOXC01007064.1 coordinate 8,453, forward strand.
TTTTTTTAGTATTTTTTTTACAATATTATTTCAAAAAATTATTTCCTTTGAGATTTTGTGTACTTTATTTTGTTCATTTAAAAATAACATTCCGAGAAATTCATCAGTTTGAACAGATTACCATAGGGGCCCTGACATGCAAAAGGGTAAGAATTTTGACTACAACTTCCTAATTTTAAAAAGAAATTGAACTCTAGAAGAGACATTGACAGTATCAAAAATTAGAGTTTGCACTTAATTGTTTGTCACTGCAAAATTATATATCACTATACATAGATAAATCTATGCTTATGTGCATATTAAACTATATATATATGTGTTATATATGCATGTATTTGTGTGTAGGTATATAATACATATATGTGTAGATATAGAGAGACAGACAGAGAGACAGAGAGAGACACAGAGAGAATGAGAGAGAGAGAGAGAAAGCGAGAGAGAGAGAGAGAGAGAGAGAGAGAGAGAGAGAGAGAGAGAGAGAGAGAGAGAGAATACTAAGGAAATCCAGTTGACAACAATTGAAAGATTAGCAGTTACCTTAGACAGAATAATTTCATTCTAGATTTGGTTTTGGAAGCCAAGTTACATAGTGGTGAGGAGTGATAGGTGAGAAACCTCAGGCAATAAGCATTTTCTAGGAGTTTAGTTATAAAAGGGAAGAGAGATAAAAGGAAAATAATGCAAATGAATGGTAGTCACTTGAAACAAATGAAGGTTTTTGTCCTTTTTATTTTTTTAAGAATGGTGGAGATTTGTTCCTGTTTGTAAGCCTCAAGGAAATTGCCAATAAAGAAAATATTAGAGAGAGGGGTAATGATTGACAGGGCAAGTTCCTGGAGAAGGAAGAAAGTCAAATGCATGAATAAGATGTGTGGCTTTGTCAGGGAAAGGCCACCTTGCTATCTGACACTAGAGAAAACACAAAGATAGTGGGCAGTTGTTGCTAATAAAATAAGGAGTTGATATTTAGAAAAAAATATGGTATGAATGCACACCAAACAGAGAAATAAATGCCAAAATTGTTATCAATGACTAGGAAACTAGAAATCAAACTCCAGATTTGGAGCCTCCTGGAAGGTAACTTTCTCTGCTAGCAGCCAAATTGGTAGGCTTCCACTACTGGAGGATGAACTGTGGGAAGGAGGCATCCGTTTTGTTGGACAATAAAAAATCTTCCTCAAGGTCTCTGTTTTGTTCCTTTCTCTACCTTTCTTCTGAAAAGGTCCCGAAAATATAGCAGAATAAGAGTCGGTCTACTTCTTGGGGTGAGAATCCACCCACATAAGGAATCATTAATAAATATCTTGGAGCAAAAGTAGAAACTGAAAACAGTAGGAACTTGCTAAAGTTCTTTGTTCTGGGGTTGGAGGTGTAGATCTCTCCTGAAACCATATCTTTAAAATAATGCAGGAGAGAGAAAATACTATTTCTGTGTCTCAGACAGTTGTTAGAATAAGGGATATTCCCAGGGTTGTCTGATTCTGGAGACTGGCGATCTAGTCACACTTCCTTGGCAATGCTAGACTTATAGGTTATTTTACAGGTAAACTCAAATGTAGATATTCAGCAATCCAATCTATTAATGAGAAAAGGGAGATTTTCTGAGTATTGTACCACTTGGTAAGACAGCAATATCCCAAATGGATTCTTGGCAATGGAAGCTGTGTCAAATATTTAAATCACAATGTGGGGGAACAAAAGACCTGGACATTATTATGTTATTATTACTGTGAATTATTAGGACAATATGTATCTCATTGGGAAGAAACTTGCTTCTCCATCAGTGCCAAGTATGCCTCTCTTTATGGGTAAAGACAATTGGGAGGATGAATCCATCTGTCAGGAGTACTTCAGGTCCTGAAGTAATTGGAACTCACTGCAAAAGGAGGTAAATTGTGCTGGCTGTTTGGACAAAAAAACAAAAAACAAAAAACACATTAGTAGAGTATTTCTGCATTGTTCATTGATTCCAAAGAATCTTTCACTTTTTATGAAATTTCCTGTGGTAAAGGCTGCCTTCTACTTCTCTTTATTTTTTGGGAACCAATCGGGGTTAAATGAGTTTCCCAGGGCTACACAGGTAGTAAGTCTCTGAGTGTGACTTTGAGTCCTCCTGACTCAAAGGTTAGTTCTCTACCTACTATACCACCTAAGTGCCCCTTCCTCTCTGTTTTTTCCTCTCCCTCTCTCTCTTTCCCTCTCACTTTCCCTCTCCCTCTATCACTCCCTCTCCTTCCTCTCTCTTTATACAGAGACACATATAGTTAATGCTAATGGATATAATAGTGTATATATACATATATCTATATGTATGTATGTATGCACAAAAAGTGAAGTATGCCAACATTACAGAAAATGCTAATGCATTCTTTTGACCACGTATTATGTGTGATGTTTTAAAATTAAAATGAGGAGAAAAGATATGATGGATTGTATCCCATGGAAATGATAATGTACTTTCTAATTATATAAGAACAAAATTGCTTTCATAGGTATATCTATCTCACTTTAGGGATTTGATTCCAGTAACCTTACACAGCATTTTCCTTGGTCCTTAGGATTGATGGAAAAGAATTAAAATAAAAACTATTTTATAAATAAACAAAAACCTAAGAAATTATTATATGAATACATTTAGAAATGTCAATATTCTATTTTTGAAGTAATCATGTATACAGATATATATATATACACAGATAGATATAGTTTGTGTATGCATATATACATACATATATATGTATGTGTATGTATATATAAACACATATATGAATATGCATGTGTTTGTTCTAATTGAGAAAGCTAAACTTCTTCAATTTATCACAGCTTGAAACTATAAGAATGCTGCTTAACTCAGCATTGAGAAAACATTTAAGTTTCTACTACAGATAGATCCCTAAACTTGGAACTGAAGGAAGATATCAAATTAAATGTCTAGTCTCTGTCCTTTTGGAGCTAACAAGCTGAAGGATAAAACATACTTCAATACAACAAGAGCTTGTGATTTTTTTTTTAGCATATGTAACTTCCTCTAAATTACATAACTTCATCCTACAAAACCATCTATTATATAGGCTTAGAAGCTCAGAGACATTAAATGATTTTCTCAGGTCACATAACTAATAAATGTCAGGGATAGGGTTTGAAACCAGGTCTTCCTGACTCCAAATACACCACTCTATCCACAGTGGGAAACTGTCTTTCTATATGTGGACACATATGTTTAATGTCATTGTTATACTGACGTGATCTTTTCATTGGGGATATGGTATTTAGGCAGTGCCTGATTAAAAAAGGCAAACATCTTTCAAACCAAGTTGGGAGGAAGAAGGCTTTCATGCTTATAGGTAAGCAAATTAGGAGTAATCAAATGTACCTCCTGCAGCCTACTGATTCATGCAATATGTTTATCCTTTTGTTCACAGAAACCAATAATTAGATTGCTAAATATTTGTAAAAAATAAAGAAAAATAAAGATTTTGTTTAAAATACCATTGTAAGGGGCGGCTAGGTGGCACAGTGAGTAGAGCATCGGCCCTGGAGTCAGAAGGATCTGAGTTCGGATTCGGCCTCAGACACAACGCACACACAAATAAAAAACCTAGCCGTGTGACTGTAGCGGCAAGCACCCCAATATCCCCAGGGTAGCTGCCAATATAGGTTCTTAGATCTGCTTTTCAAAGGGAAAGCAACTCAAAATCAGTTAACAAGCTTACTTTAATCAATCAAACATACATTACCTAGTTCAGGGGAAAAAGGTCAGCACCCCAAACTTCAGAGTTACAGAACTTACAGATCAAACAGACAGGCTTCCAAACTGTCCTACCATTATATCAATACCAAATCACAGTTACCAGAGAGGGAAGCATCAACATCTGGGTTTTCAAAGCCGGGGGGCTCTCAACAACGGCTTCCCAGAGTCTCATCTGGTCAAATCACACAACACTTCTCAAAGTGAGCCCCAAAGCAAAGCCTCTCCTCAGGGCTTACATAGCCTTCTCTTGGCTCAGAGAATGTAACAACCTCCTTGACCCACTGCCCAATCACAAAGTATCAAGGTGTGGGCTTTCCTGAAAAACAAGCCTCCCACCACAGGCTCCAGGTGCACTTAAGCTAGGGGCAGGGAAGATCTTTAAATCTGCATTTCCATTACAGTGACCTTGGGCAAGTTACTTAACCCCATTGCCCTCCAAAAAGCAAAAAAATGAAATAAAATAAAATAAAATAAAATACCATTGTACTGTGATTTTACAATCTCATATATATATTTTTTTAATTTCCAAAGCATTTTTAGGTTTGCACTGCACTTTCATATATCCTTATCGCACTTGATTCCTTAGCCCTTCAACTGATCTGATAGCACTTGAAAAGAGGAAAATAAAAAGGAAAGTACTTATTCCAATGTCAGTATGTCTATTCTTTACTATCATTAAGTACATAAGTAGTTATTGTATTATATAACCTACTGGGCTTGTTTTCTTTTGAAGGAGAAAATTCAAAGTGGTAGAAAGATAAGCTTTTCTTGATCATTCCCCAGCATTTGACCATTTGGCCAACATTTGGCCTTTCCAAATGGATATTAATGTGTGACACTAAAAAAAAAAATAGAAAAATCCACTTCACCAGAGTTTATTGAAGGATATTATATGTTATACTTCACTGCAGTTTATTGAAGGATAAAACATAGCTGGTCAGATGCCAGACAGATCGACTGTTAACCTACTGAGAAAAACACCAGTAGAGGTACTGAGAGGGATGTAGGACTAATCTTAAATGGGATTAAAAGATAAAGTTGTGTTGTTTTTGTTAACATTCAAAAAAGAAAATCATCTTTAACCCAATTCATTAGGGAAGTTAAAGAATTTATAGATCTTAGCTCTGGAACTCTGAGAGAATTCAAAGACTATCTAGCCAGTGGCTTTCATCTTACAGATAAGAAACTCAAAACCTGGGGCGGCTAGGTGGCGCAGTGAGTAGAATGTTGGCCCTGGAGTCAGAAGGACCTGAGTTCAGATCTGGCCTCAGACACTTAAGGCACACACAAATAAAAACCTAGCCTTGTGACCGTGGGCAAGTTCCTTGACCCCAATTGCCCTCCAAAAAGCAAAAAAAAAAAAAAAAAGAAACTCAAAACCCATTGGTGTTAAAACTTATCCTAGGTCACTTAAATAATCAAAATTAGGCATGGGTTTGAACATAGTTCCTCTGACTTGAGCACCCATGTTCTTTCTACATTATAATGCTGCTTTGCAATCAAACCTAGACCTAGAAACACTGATTGACCAGGATATTATTGGCTATGCTAATGATGCTAATGTTGGCTATGCTAATTATTGGCTATGCTAATGCTAATGTTTTTTTTTTTTTTTTAGTTCATGATTTTTAGGGGGTAGAGGTTCAAATAAACTTTGGAAGACATTGAAAACCCTCATTAGGCTCAGATGTTCCATGTGGCCATTACCAGAAAGCAGGGCAGCTGTGAGGGTGTGGGGTTCAAAATTATCCCAGGGCTGACATACATTAAAGGACATTTTGAGATAGCTATTATCTCAGGGTGGGAAATCTTTTTATTTCAGGTAATAACAATTATCCAAAGAGTCACCTTAAAGAAACTATTTTATCTGGAAAGAGAAGGGATATTCAGAGGGGAATTAAGTTTGTTCAATAAAACTTCAAGTAAGAAATCATTAAAGGGAGAAAACCATTGAAATTTTAAAAGGCCACTAGGTGGCTAAAAGAGACTATTTGTCAATGAAAATCAACTCAATATTGAAGCAAAAAGTATGACAATAAACTGTAATAAATCAAAGATTTCTTCTACTTTGGAAAGGCATCTCCCAAATAGGGGCTGCAGTAAATGATGAAAGGATTCAAGTCTTTAGACCATGACAACATTAATTGGAATTATGTACATCTTAAACCAAAAGGTGGTTTGCAGTAGTTGCCACTGGCCACTGAGGACATAGTCACAGACAAGTGATGAAACAGAAGTATCATCCAAACAATTTGTCAGTTTTCAGGTTCACATGATGTAGCAGCAAATATCTGAAGAATCACTCACGTGAAAATATCACATGGCCTGGGAACTTACATGCTCATTTTGACATCTGACTTCATGGGCTTGATTTAGTCTGGGTTGATGTCAGCATGTAATGAACAAAGCACCAACTAGAATGACGTCATTCTGACCAATGGAAATAAAACTCCTAAAATAGACGTAAAATATAAATATAATTATATGGCATGCTGGAAGAGTATGGGCTGGCCTTGGATTCAGGAAAATCTCTTCAAGTTTATCCCTTGGGCATTTATTAGCTGTGTGACCTTAAGTAATTCAAAATTTCTGTGTGCCCTGCTTTCCTTGTAAAAGCTATAATTCTAGCTGTAGTTTCCATCTCACAGGATTGTTGTGAGACTGAAGAGGTGATAATATTTGCAAAACACTTTACAAATTTAAAGTGCTATATAAATGTCAGCTATAGTTACAAGAGAAATCTAAAACATAACAGTCAATTGTTTACTAGCTCTAGCATTCCCAAGCTTGCTGAACACTAAAGATAAAATGCCATTATTCTTGATACTTCATATGTTTTAAATGATGCATCCTAATTAGATACCTTTTACAAGATTCATAACAATCCACTTGTGGTTGGTCCTGCACTTCCAAGGAAAGCAGTTTATTTGAAATTTTAGTTAACATATTTCAAATATTTGTCACTGGATACCAACCCTACAAGTGCCAATTAATTGAGGAGAAATGAAATATACTTGGACTTGAGACTTCTTCCTTTCTTGTGGTAATTGTGGATTTTGAAATTTAGTAGATATACTCAGTGCTTTTTCTGAGACTACCTGCCGTGGGCTGCTCAGTGTCCAGCACTTAGCATGATCCGGAGACGTGAATAAGAAACGACCAGGCCATGTGGGCAGCTCAAAGAAGAACCATGAACTCCATTTATTGATACTCAGGGAAAGGTTTTTATAGAGCAAAGAGACAAAGAAAGGGGAATGATGAGTCTTCGCCCAGACAATAATTTCATGAAGAGCTCCAACCATGCTTACTCCTCTACCAGCTCCTCACACTCTCCAGACATCTTCAACACCTCACCAGTAGCCTTGTCTACTAATAGACAACTTTTTCTTTTTTTTTTTTTTGGTTTTTGGTGGGCAATTGGGGTTAAGTAACTTGCCCAAGGCCACACGGCTAGGTTTTTTTATTTGTGTATGCGTCAAGTGTCTGAGGCCGGATCCGAACTCAGGTCCTTCTGACTCCAGGGCCGATGCTCTACTCACTGCGCCACCTAGCCGCCCCTTAGACAACTTTTTCTAACCATCTCCCTTCCCTTTTCCCCTTTATATATGTTATCTTTCTCAACTACAACATAAGTTCCTAGAGAGAAAGGACTGAGTTTTTTTTTTTTTTGCTTATGTTTGTATCCCCAATAGTTGGAACATAGTAGGTGATCAAAAATGATCTATCTAGTCCTTATTTTAAAAATTTTAACTTACTGATTGCTTGTCTTCTATTGAATTGGATAATGATTTGATTAAAATTGTCAAATCAGCTCATTGTTATGGTATGTTGTAGACTCAATATATTTACCTAACTCGTTGTATCAGTCTCCACCAAGGCATACTTCTGTCCTATCCAGTCACTCACCACAGTCATCTTTCCATCTGCCCTGCCACCTCCCCCTCATCTCTTCCCGTCAAAAATAGTACTCGAATCAATAGTGTCATTCATTCTGGATAAGTTCTGAAAATGAATTGTTCATTAATATCTGCTCACCATCCCTAATATCCTCAGAATAAAATTCCCTTCCCTAACCACCAAACCCTTATATGTAATTGTTCTATATATTAGAATATAAAATCTTTGAGGGCAGAGTTAATTCACTTTTGCACTTATAGGATCAAATTCGACCACAGTAATTGGTAAATTGTATGTACTTAATAAATTATTGCATTCATTCATCCACTCATTCATTCATTATCCTTTTATAGATAAAACTAGGGCAATGAAAATTGTTCAAAGTCACATAGCTAGTAAGTGATGGATTCGGTACCCAAATCCACATTATACTTCTTTTCTAGCCTTCAGAAATACTCTCCCACATAAGGTTACTATTCACAAATCCTAAAAATACACTAATTTTTTATCTAATAATGTTTTAAAAAATAATTCAAAATTCTCAGCCCTGATCAATAAAATTCCTATTTCTAGTAAAGTGTCTACAATACACAGGATCATCTTTTAAATGATATTGCTGATTTCAGAAGGCCAAGATTAAGGTAACTAGCGCACATATAACTCAGTTTAATGGCAGTATCCTAAAGGACTTTGCGACCTAGTGATTACTTGTTGAGTACTTGTTGAGATTTTTTTTTTAATATACCCCAGAGAACAGAAAGGTAATTGGTATTGCAACAGACCAAGGGAATCTTAAGGGAAAGGCAACTTAAATTCAAGAAAGCAAGAGGTTTTATGTAAAATTTAGATAGTGAAGGTTAACCTTAAGCTGGACATTTATAGCTCTGCTTAGAGCCCCAGAAAGATCAGGCGATTTAATTTCCCAAGCAGCTCATGAATACCTGTCCTTGCATCTCTGAGAATTCATATGAACAGAGTATAAGACAACCCAGTCTTAGCATGCCTTATACTGAAAAATAGGGAAGAGTCCATTATACTTAATGGCTTATTCACCTCTATTAGATTTAACCATCAGGCTTAATTCATTTTTATAAGTGGAAGCCAAAGTCTCTGAGTGCTCAGGCATCACTTGGAGCCATTTATGTGCATTTCTAAATTAGCACTTTGAGCAACCATACTATTAAAGTTTGAGTCAAGCACCACAACAAGTTTGCAAATGGACCATTTTAATCTTTATTACATCTAATAACCACTGTACCATGGAAAAAACATGGTCCAATGTGAAAAAGGTTGCCTCACCCCAGTTAACTAACCTCCTATTTGAGGGGACAAGTGGCTAATTAACCTCCAGTCAATCAATTAGGCATTGCAAAAGGGAGGGTTCAGGAAGGCTCCTAGAGAATTTAACCTTGTCAAGAAAGAACAGTGAAGTCAAGATCCTAGGTAGGTTCACAGATTCATAGAAAAGGAGAAGGTTAACTCAGAAGGGTCATCAATCTATACCTGAACAAGAATAACTTTTACAACTTAGTCAGGAAATGGCCATTCAATTTGGATTTGATGGCTTACAATAAAGAAGAACACCAGTTCTCCTTAGATTGCCCATTCCACTAGTGGATACTCATGAATTAGAAAAGTTGCCCTGACATCAAAACTGAATTTACAACTTTACGCTTTTTCTTCTTTGCTCCTAATTCTGTCTTTCTGATGCTAAACAGAATAAATGTATTCCCTCTTGTATATATTTATTAACTATCTACTACATATAAGGCATTGGAGATGCAAAGAAAGGCAAAATAACAGTTCCTGAACTTGAAGAGCTTACAATCTAATGGAGAAGACAATATGCAAATAATTATGCACACACAATGATTATACAATTAAAAATGGAAATAGTCAGTAGAGGACAAGCATTAGAACTAAAGGATATAAGGGAAGGTTTCCTTTAGAAAAAGGTATTTTAACTGGGATGTGAATGAAGACAAAGATATCAGGATGTGGAGATGAGGAAGGAGAGCATTCCAAGCATGAGAGACAGTCAGTGAAAATGCCCAGAGTTCTGAGATGGGGTATCTTGTTCAAATAACAGCAAAGAACCAGTGTCACCATATTATAGAGTGCACATGGGTGAAGGGGGTAAAGGATATATGGTATAAAAAGCATCTGACATTTAAAGCAAATACTTGAAGACCACCATATCACTCTCAGATCTATTCTCCAAACTAAACTTCCCCATCTCCTTTAACCAATTTTCGTATAGCCTGAACTTGAGTCCCTCTCACTGTCTGTACCTTAATATTTCCCTTACCTCCCTCTACCTACATATAGTGACAGGGAAATTGCCTCTTCTCCAAACATTCTATTCTGTTTCAGGGGAGAAATAATTACTAGGAAGGTCCTCCAACTACCAAACTAAGGACTAGCTCCTTTAATATCCTTAAACAAGAAGTGAAAGAGGGTTAGAGCCCTGGTCTTGGGCTCAGAATCTTGGCACTACAGTCCTAGTTCTGACAGTTAGCTCTCTTGAGGCACTGGGCAAGTTACTAGGCCTCTGTTAACCTCTATCATTTCATCTTTAAAATGAACACAACAATACAATCACCACCTACTTCACTGGATTGTTGGGAGGAATATACCATGTATACCCTAAAGTCCAGTAGTACATTAATTTCTCCATTAGAATGTGAGCTCCCTGAAGGGTGAAGCCATCTTTTGCTTTTGTTTGCATATCTTGTTCTTAATGGAGTGCCAGGGAAATATTTAATGCCTAACAAATGCTTATAGACTTGCTGTCTGACCCAAAGCATTACTAAATCAGTAAGTGCTTATTTAAAACTTAATACATGATAGGCACTGTACTAGCCACAAGGGATACAACCCAGAAATTAAATATCCCTTGTTCTCAATGAGCTTATGAGGTAATGAGATGAGGATGAGTACAAGTATGGTTGGTAACCCGAGTGACTGAATTAACCATAGTAAATTCAACAGGATAAAAAAAGGGAATATTCTTCTGGAAACACTGAGTTTGAGCTGACTCTGCTACATCCACATTCAAATATCTCATGGACAGTTAGCACTTTGGGAATGTAGCTCAGGAGAGAGAATAGTGCTGTACTGTATAGACAGAGGGGTCATTTACATAGTGATAATAATTAAACTTATGGGACCTGATGAAATAATAAAGAAAAACTGCAATAGAAAGAAGTTTTGATAGCCCCCATAATAAAATTTAAGTTCCTCTTTGGCATTTTAAACCCTCCATATTTTTCCTCCTTTTATATCTACTGGTATTTTAATTTCTTTCATACACTATATTCCAAACAAACTAACTTACCTATTTATTCTTCTCTATCTCCTGCAGCCTCTATGCCTTTCCATAGACTTTCCCCCCCTGCCAAGGTCTTCCTATCTCCCAATCCTATATAGAATCTCTAGTTTCCTTTGAGACTCTTATGTGATGCTCTCAGTTATTAGATCCCCCAATGAATCAACAAATCCTTATTAAGAACCAGAAACGCTATTTTTATTTGCATGCCTTATGCTTTCTTATCTATGTACATCCCATTCCTTTCTAAGAAAATGTATCTCCCAAGAGCAGGAATCACTTTTGTCTTCATAAACCTAGTACCTAGTCCTGTGCCTGGTGTGCATTGAGCACTTAAATGCCTCTTAAGTAAATAAAGAAGTGAAAAAGCTAAGTCAAAATCATTGAAACTAGTCCCCCAAGCTAGTTAACAGAGCACTTAAAAAACATTTAGAACAAACACACCACTCCTAATTCATGCGCCCAAGGAGATGGGAACTAACCATAAACTCTTCTAAATTGCAACAGATTGGACTTTTGCATCCACTCAAGTAGTACATAATGCAAATGAAGAAACACACTGGGCTGCTTATGGAAGAACAAAAAGAAAAAAAAAAGAACATTTCTTTGTAAAAGATCAGGTGAGGGAAAAGTGTTTAAAAATCTGTTTCAGAAGACAACAAGAAACTGGTGTCTCCTATGGAAATCTTGAAGCTAAACACTGTATTGCCTGTTTCCTGAGCTGTACTTGAAACACTTCTCCAGCTTCTGGGTCAGCAGGCAGTCCCATCACTCTCCTGGAGTCCAAGATACTTGGAAAGCTCCTGAGGCTCTGTTTTTTTTGGAATAGAATTTGTGGCATACAAGCTTCAACTCATTTTAAGCTGTTATCTGATACATATATTCCCCAAGGCTAGACTCCCCTTGCATTTTTATTACTCTTGGAGGCTCCTACATTTCACTGTTTTTCTTCCTAAAACTATTTTTAGAAAGAATTCAGCAGGAAGTGTTCCCTGCAGATATGCCCTATTATTTAAAATTACTGCTATATTATGGCAGAAGATCAGATCTTCCTCAACCCCCCCGCCCCCTTGGGTTACTGTTCTCTCTTCACAATTACTCATTCTCCTTGATGGCACAAGTGTCCTTATTCTAGTTAGCAGGCTACATTTTTAACAGAAATAGGGCTGTGGTGTCAGGACTAGCTAATGAATTAATAAAAAAAAAAAAACTGTTCACTGTGTTGTTATAGAAAAACCATCTTGATAGAGACAGTAGCACATGGAGAGAGGCTGTTCCTGACTCCCATGTATTCAGAGAAAGTGATTATTTTTCTGGAACTGTTTGTTCTTTCTCCCAGTTACCATCTATAACCATAAGTGCCCAGGGAGCCTTAAGGCATATTCAAAATTGTTTCTTATTTTGGACAAATCAATTTTTTCTCTTATTGGACAAATAGTGCTTATCAGATGAACAAACAGGTTGGCTTCAAAAAGCAGTCCAATTATCAGCACACCTGAGAGGCTACTGTTTCCTTACTTTTCAAGATGGGACCTTCCCATTACCTTCCCTTCCTTTTTCCACCCTTCCCTATAACATGCATAGATATTCTCCATCCGCTTTCTAGTAAACCACATGGTAGCCCTATGGGGATGACTTCAGTCACATATAACTCAGCAGAGGCAAGTCTCATCCAACTGGCTACTGAGTCAAAAGGATTGATGATGTGTTGTGCCACACTTGGTAAAGAAGGAGGAGCCTTCTGTCTGCTAAGTTCTCTCTTGGATATAGCTTTTGAGGTGACAATAAGTGGCTGCAGATGGAAACAGAAGGAATGACCCTTTTTCATGCCTGACATAATTGTGATAGGTGTTACCATTCTGATCATGAAAAGTAAACTCAATAATTTGGCACATACAAGGATCCTTTGCTGCTTTGGTGACCACTTGTGTATTTTCTTCCCTTATTACTGGCCTCATGGATACTTTTCCCTACATCACAGACAGTGGTATAGGAAAGAGTATATCAGTGGCAACAAAAATCATACTGGTCCCAATGGAAAAATTTGCCTCTGACAGTCACCAGAAAGGTTCAACTGGGCAAAATGTAACATGGTCATTTAGTTTTCAAAGACTTTTTTCTGATCCAATGATTCTTGAATCTCAACCTCCCAGAAAATTGTGCTAGTAATAATAAATTAAAGTGCTGAATTATGTTTAAATGATTCTGTTATTACATGCTGTGAGCTGTACCTTTTTGCATGAACTATACTTTATTCATATGATGCCTAATGCACTTCTTTTTTCGTTCCCCTACTTTGGGGAAGAAATAATAAACTAGAGTTAAAATTAGCAACTTCTCCTAGAGTAGCAGAAGTTGGAGAGGGGGGGAAGAATAATGAGCCAAGCCATGTAAAAATGGGAAACTTACTTCCTATACTGAAAATCAGGCTTCCCTAGTATTGAATTTAGGCAAATCATAATGCTTAGCTAAAGGAAAGGAAAGGGTTTATGTCTCCAGCTGTATGGACTTAACTAATTTGTGGTATCTATGATATATGTTAGTGTTAGGCTAGACATTGCTATGGAGCCTGAGAGCTCTACTGCTCTTAGTGAGTCAGACACACAGCTTACAGAAAAAAAATTCAGATGGGTTAGGTGCATACTCTGATGGGGCAGATTGAAAGATTGAGGTATATGTTAATTTTACCTGTAGGAGTTTAGTTATGAAATATGTGAAATATATGAATGCCTTATGGTTATGCTTTTAGCTACAGAGAGCCAGAGAGAGAGACAGAGACAGAAAAAGAGAGACAGAGAGAGACAGAGAAAGAGAGAGAGACAGAGAGAGACAGAGACAGAGACAGAGACAGAGACAGAGATTTTCTAACCAAGAGCTAAGGGTTGAGATATCAGGCCCAAGGGAAAGACCACAATCAACAGTGTTGCTCACAGAGCTATTCCCATACCTTAATTCCAGGAACCAATGGACACAAGAAAATTCAGATACCCAAATGTCTTTGGTTGCCCAAAGGAATTTCTGAGAAGTAAAACTATTTTCATAAAGTACATTTTATAAAAAGAATAATGGAGTATGATTTAAAATGCACTACAATCTTACCTGAATAAGGGAAAATATGAACAGTTCAATTGTCAGATGGGCTTCTACTGAGTGACCACATCTCCCTCCCTTCCCCATTTATGTTCCTTTCCTTGCCTAGCAAGAGAAACAAACAAAAAAAACCACACACACACATAAAAAAAAAAAAACAAATGAAATGAAATAAAAAAAAAACAAACAAAAAAGAATCTGTGGCTGTTGTTTAAACTTCTGTTTTTCTGTTCCTGTTCTGCTAACACCAAAAATCCCTCATGGCCACAGCTGCTCTTGGATAGGGGGCAGACTATATGCCCTCTATACTCAAGGTTATTTTCTCTCCTCTCCTTTGAAAGACTACTTTGTACTTCTGTACCATCTCAAAACTGAGGAATATTTACTTGCCATAGGAGAAAAGTAAAAACTCTAAATCTCATCAGTCCATACAGATCCAGGTCATTCTTGTCCCTCTAGAGAAGCATTACACTAGAAAAATTTAATATGAAGACTGTACTGAGTTTGGAGCCAAGAAGACATGGTAAGCAGAATAACAGTGTCCCTTCCTCAGTGTTTTGTACTTCCTACCCCCACTGCTACCTAATCATGCCTAGGGAAAAATTCAAGTGAAGGTTAATCAGAGTATGACTTTTTTTTTACTTGAAGTAGATGAATGAAGTAAACATTGGGTCTTAAAAAATAGATAATACCCAAAAGGCTTCATTAACAAAAACATTCTTATCTAAAGCTTCATTGCAAGTATGAAACTGCTCTTGGAAAACTACTATAGAATCAAGGTGCCCACAAATATGTACTGAAATTAAAGCTTGGCAAAGCAGGCTTTTAACCATATCATTGATAAATATGTTGACTAAGAAGGAGGTAAGGATAGAATTCCAAAGGTAGGGGATACTAGAGTCTTTTTTCAATTCAGATCACTGGTAAGCCATAATTAGAATTCCCTGGATGTGCTCATTCTAAGAGACCTCATCACTTTCATTATGGCACCATTGTATATTAATATTAATACAGTCTCTTATAGAATTATGCCTCTCTGTATTAAAAAAAAACATTTAACCTTTCATGACTATGAATGGGGGAAAGTCCATAACCAACCAATGAATTGGAATATGGAGGTTAAAAGGTTAAAATGAATATTTCATTTACATAAAATTAGAAAATTTTTGCACAAGAAAAAAATATAGTTAAATTAGAAGGAAATTAGCAGCAATAGTAGTAAAGTGATAATAACAGAATAGTAGCAGCAGCAGTAATAGTAGTAATAAAGTAGAAGCAGCAGCAACAAGAGTAATAGTAAAGCACTAGCAACAGCAGGAATAGTAATAGTAAAGTAGTCATAGTAGTAGCAGTCAGAGCAGCAGCAGCATTGTGTGTGTATTTGTATGTATGTATGTGTGTATGCATGTGCATGTATATCAATGAGGCATAGACAGATACAGGAAAGAGAGAGAGAGAGAGAGAGAGAGAGAGAGAGAGAGAGAAGAAAGAAATAAGGAAGGAAGGAAGGAAGGAAGGAAGGAAGGAAGGAAGGAAGGAAGGAAGGGAGACAGAGACAGAGAGAAAGAGACAGAGGGAGAGAGAGACGGAGAGAGAGAGAGAGAGAGAGAGAGAGAGAGAGAGAGATCCCTACATATTGGGAACATTGCATCTGATGTTCCAGGGATAGGGACAAGAACTGGATCTGGGTTTTCATAGTACAGGCAACTTTTAAGTAAAGAAACAACATATAAAAGAACTAGAAAATTAATTGAATCATTTAATAACTCAGCTTAGTTTCAGGGCATAAAATCCACAGAAACTATTAGAATTTCTTCATATTATCAAAGAAAAGAGGAGAAACTCTATGGAAAATAACTATTTAATGAGCAAAATATATGGGAATCCATATAATAAGACACAGAGGAAGTATATGATTATAATTATAAAACATTTTTAAAGGCACAAAGACAGATCTAAGTAATTTCCAAAATGTCATTGGTAGAATATGCTGATACATTTTAATGATAATGCTACCTAAATTAATGTATTTATGTGATATCCTAACAAATGAACTACTAAAAATATATATTAGGCAGGTAGAAAAATAATAACAATTCTTCTGGAAAACATGTCAAAAATAACAAGGGAAACAATGAAAAAAATGTGCAAAGGAAGGTGGGCTAGCAATTTCAGATCTCAAACTATCTCACAAATCAGCAATAAAGAAAATAGTTTTTACTAGATAAAATATAGAAATCTCCCAGTAGAACAGATTAGTCATATAATACAGAAGCATAAAATTTGATAGACCTAATGACCACAACTATAAGGACTCACTATATTTCAAAAACCACTAGGAAATTTGGAAAGAGGATCGACAGTAATTAGGTATAAAACAATTTCTCACATCATACACCCAGGTAATCTCCAAATGGACATATGATTTAGGTTATAAAGGGTCACAATATTTACTATAAAGGAGAAAGGAAAATACCTTTCATGAATATGAATGGGGGAAAAGCTATGATCAAAACCAAGGAATATATTAGATCATGGAGATGAAAAGGTTAAAATTGATAATTTCATTTATATAAAATTAGAAAATTTGTACTTAAGAAAATAATACAATGTAGTTAAAGTAAAAAGGGAACTGTTTAACTCAGGAAAATCTTTACAATTTTTTTTTCTAAAATATACATATATATACACATATATGTATATTTATATAAAAGGAATTGAGAAAATTAATAAGAATAAGAGCTATTTCCCAATAGACAAATCATTAAAATATATTAGTAGGGAGTTTTGAAAGGAGGAAATATATAAATAAATATATTAATTTTTTCTAATAATAAGTAGTAATTAGAAAAATGCAAATTAAAGCAACTCTGATATTTAAACTAACAACCATCATATTGGCAAAAATAACAAAATTGGAAGATGATGTTGTGCTTCAGAAAGACACGCATATTTTAAGACTATTTGTGGAGCATTGAATTGGTCTTGCCATTCTGGAAAGCAATTTAGAGCTACTGTACCCCAAGTCAATAAATTATAAATACACAACAATACCACGGGAAGACCAATAATTCAAAGAGGCAAAGAAGAAAGTTACTCTTTTGTACAAAAATATTCAAAGGAGCACTATTGGTTATGGCAAAAAACTGAGGATTAGGGGATATTAAATAGCTGAGGAATGACTGAACAAATTACTTTATATGAATTTAATGAAACACAATTGTTATAAGAATTGGTGAAAGTAATAGTTTCACTAAAATGTTGGAAGATGTATCTGAACTTATATAGAATGAAGTGACAAGAACCAGAACAATTTCACAACAAAAATGTATTTTAAAACAACTTGGCAAAACTTAAGAAGTCAAATTAATAAAAATGACTAACCAGGATTCATTTGGATGGATAAAATATGTTTCATAACTCTTGGATAAGAGATGACAGGCTCAAGATGTAGAAAGAGACATACATTTCCAGACACTATCAATGTAGGAATTTATTTTCTTTGACTACACATAGTTTTTCAGTCTTTACATTTCCTTTTCTCTTTTTTCCCTTTAATTTGATAGGCAGTAGAAAGAAGTAAGACAGGGACAGTGTAGCTGAAAGAGAAGAGAAATAAAAAGTAAAGAGAAAAAAAGAGAAAGGGGCATTATTAATGCAAAATTTAACTATACACATTTTAAAATGTTTACTTAAAACATATGTGCTTAAGGGTATTATACATATTTTATATAAACAATTATTTTTAATTTAAAAACCTTATTTTAAAATTTTTAAATTTAAATTATATGAAAAAATTGCATATGTAATATATACTTGTAACCTATAAATATAGAGATAATCATTTTTAAAGCAATCTTTACCTAAGAGATTCACATTTTCAAGTACAGTGTTCTTCTTTTTGTTTTCCTGCTCTACTTTGCACATAGAAAAACTCACATATTTAATTTTTAAGTTCAAAATAAAAATTAAAAAGGATAAACCTGATGACTAGTGAAGTGTCTTCTGTCTGTGATTCATTATGATCTCCTTCGGAAAATGTATGATTTCATTAATACCCACTTCAACACTATTCCAGACCAATCCCTATCCATAAGATGTTGACTAAGTTCTAAGTCCATATCCTAAATCCTAAGGCCAGAGGTAAATGTTTGTATTCTTGAGATATAGCTTCCTATCAGTTACTGAGGCTTAGTGATTTAATTGCAAAAATTTCCCCAGTGGTTTAAAAGAAAAGGTAAAACTGCATAATGTGAAAATTATGCAAAGAGGGAGTAATAAAAAATGTGACTGAGGAGATTAAAAGTTAAACAAACCTGTAGAAATCACAGCAAGATAGCAACATCCAGATGGCTATATAATCCCCAGGGTCCTTGATAAGCACTAAAAGGGCAGATTTCATGTCATCCAGCAGATTTTCATCTCTATAAAACTTTAAAGGAGAAAAGAATATGTCCTCAAGAAATACAAAGTCAATGAGTTGTTATGAACTCTGGGCAGAGGTAGGACCGCTTTCCTGTCCTACTAACTACATCAATCAGTGGTTCACATGCACAGATAAAACCAATGAGAATTTTTTAACAGGCATTGCTTTCCTCATATCTGGCTTATGACAGAAACTTGATGGTTGCTCTGGGAAAAAAAAAGATACTTAAACTCCCTTAAACTATTCATTATCAAGAATCAGGGGGAGGTATACATGCAGAGGAGATCTTGGTTCAGTATTATATCTCGGTCTTTCTGTGTCTTATGGCTGGAATGACATAAAATGAGGAAAATATAGTTCTTAGACATCAAAACAAAATGGCATACCCACTCTCCACTCTCTTAAAAATTTAAGGCAGCTAGGAAAAAAAAATAAACCAACATTTACTATGTAGATTATTAGAAGACCAAAATGATATTGTTTTCTGGATACAGATTTTGTATGGTCCTATATATGTGTGAAATATTCTATGAAATTAAGTATTATTTGCAAGTTTAATTCTGAAAATCTAAATCAGATACCTGTATGTAGGCATTAATATGGTTGAATAATGGCCTGGAAATTAAGTAATATATGTACTAGCTCAAATGATTCTCACTACCAACTTGCTGAGTGATTCTGGATAAGCCATTTAACCTCATCAGCTCTGCAAAATGAGTAGGTTGGATGAAGTTTCCTTCCTAATAACTCACCCAGTTTCTCCCAGTATTCTCATTTCAAAAAAAATGTGATTCTCTGAGGCTTTTTTACCTTGACTCAGGGACAACTGACTTAAAGATAGGAAGTCAGACTACTTAATAAAGCTCATATAAAGTTCAATCATAACTAGCATGTCATGTGGGTTAAACTATGCCCCCTATCTTTCCATAACTGAAATTTGAAAATTTATTTTCATGTTTGATAATTTTGCATGTACATATATAATTAACCTTGGTAACTGAACCCTTAAGGATTGCTCTGAATAATCCATTTTTTTAGAAAATTGAGGACCAATACTTCAAGTGCTAGAAATTTTGTATTCTTCTTTTTTTTTTTAAACAAATACTTTATTAACTTCTGTTTTACATCATTCATTTCCGCCAGATTTTGAGTTACATTTTCCCCCCATTATTCCCCTACCCATCCTCCCAGAATAGCAGTCCCACAAGATATCGCTTCCTCCAATCTGCTCTCTCCCATACCTTCTCCCATACCCCCCTCGACTTTTCCATTAGAGGAAGATGAATCTTTGTGTCCCAATGCCTGCACATCTTATCTCCCAATTATAGGCAAAAGAGTATTAATAATAGTATTTATATATATATTTGAAACATTTAATGTTACGACCTCGAATTTCAAATCCATTTCCTTCCTCCCTTGTCACCCATTCCTTCTTGGGATATAAGTAATTCAGTATATGTTGTACATGTCTAGCTATGCAAAACATTATCATAGTAGATATATTGTACAAGGCTGCTTATAATTCCCTCCCACTCATCCCACCCCAACCTGGTCCATTCCCTACATGATCCTGTCCCTCTTCTATAGTGGGTACTTCTAACCTCCCCTCACCCCAAGGCTGCCCTCCCATCCATCATCTCTCCTCTCATCCCCCTTCCCCCTATCCTGCTGCAGGTTGAGATATCCCATTTAGTATGTATGTCATTTTCTCCCTGAACCAAATTCAATGTGAATGTGGTTTTGCCTTTTTAGCCTTCCTTATTCTCCCCCTCCTTTGCACCCACTTCCCCTACATGAGATAGTTTACCCAACCATGTCTCTCCCCATCTCCTCTTGCCACTTTCCTCTCTCACCTCATAATTTCATCCCTTGAGTACTCTCCCTTCCCAACAAAATCAACCTATGCCCTCTATCCATATATAACTGTAACCATATACACACACATTCACATATGTATTCGTATGACCACACCCCCTTCTTCCATTATTTTCATAGTGGGAAAGATATCATCAGTCACAGATATTGCTTTTCCATATAGGAATGTAAATAGTTCAACTTTGATAAGTTCCTTTTGATTTCTTTTCCCTGATTACCTTCTCAGGCATCTCTTGCTTCTTGTGTCTGGATGTCAAATTTTCTATTCAACTCTGGTTTTTTCCTCAAGAATGCTTGAAAGTCCTCTATTCCACTGAATGACCATATTTTCCCTGAAACAAAATACTCAGTTTTGCTGGGTAGGTGACCCTTGGGTTCATTCCCAGTTCTTTTGCCCTCTGGAATATCATATTCCATGCCCTTCGATCCCTCAGTGTAGAAGCTGCCAGGTCCTGGGCTATTCTGATTGTGTTTCCACAATATTGAAATTGTTTCTTCCTGGCTGCTTGTAGTATTTTCTCCTTGATCTGGGGATTCTGGAACCTGGCTATAATATTCCTGGGAGTTTTCTTTTTGGGATCTTTTTCAGGAGGTGATCTGTGGATTCTTTCAACCTCTATTTTGCCCTCTGGATCTAAAACATCAGGGCAGTTTTCCTTGAGAATTTCTTGAAGGGTGATTTCTAGGTTCTTTCCTTGATCATGGCTTTCAGGTAGTCCAATAATTTTTAAATTGTCTCTCCTGGATCTATTCTCCAGGTCAGTGGTTTTTCCCATGAGATATTTCACATTGCCTTCTAATCTTTCATTTGTTTGGATCTGCTTAACAGCATCTTGATTTCTCATAAAGTCACTAGCTTCCATTTGCTCCAGTCTAACTCTGAAGGAATGAATCTCCTCAGTGAACTTTTGAGATTCTTTTTCCATCTGGCAAATTCGACTTTTAAGGCATTCTTCTCCTCATTGCCCTTTTGGGCCTCCTTTGCCATTTGAGTTAGTCTATTTTTTAAGGTGTTGTTTTCCTCAGTCAGGCTGTTGACCCTCATTTCATACTTTTCCTGCATCCTTCTCATTTCTCTTTCCAATTTTTCCTCCACTTCTCTTATTTGATTTTTAAAGTCCTTCTTAAGGTCCTCTATGGCCTGCAACCCACTCATGTTTTCCCCTGGGGCTTTTGGAGCAGGACTTCTGACCTCACAGTCCTTTTCCCGCTCTATGCCCCCAAAATAGGAGTCTAGGGTTGCATTTTTCTGTTTCCTTTGCCTTGGCATGTTGCCACTTAATTGCTTGACTTTTGGGCTTGTTGCCACACTATGGCTTTAAGGCCAGATAGAGGAATTTTCGTCCCAAACGTGTGGGGGGCAACTTCCGTTTCTGGCAAGCTGTAAACCCACCCACAACTTCCACCCTAGATCACAATCCAGATCCAGGGAGGTTAAAGCAAGAGCGATTACCCCCCAAGACTGATCGCTGGATCTCCCCACGATTTGTAGGCTGGGAGCCGGAAATGCCTCTGAAAACTACACAATGGCGTGTCTCCTCAGCAGCTTCTAGCCCCCAGGGGAGGGAGCTGACGCATTCCCCAAATACAGGTCCCAAAGTCCATAGGACACTAACCTCTTACTTTGTCCTAGGCAAGTCTATGTTGATAATTCTGGCGTCTCCACAGTTCCTGGTGTTCTGGGGTTCCTCCAGCCGGCTGCTGGCCCTGCCGCCCTGGGGCTAAAACCTCGGCTCACGTGGACCTGGGCTCGGCTCGGCTCAGCTCCTGCGCTCTGCGCTCTGGGCTCTGCGCGCTGCCGACCACTGCGCTGGTCCTTCCTGCAGGGTGCTGGGCTGTCCTCAGCGGGAGGTTAGCTTCTCTGTGTCGTTCTGTGGGTGCTGGGGCTCCAGAAGTTTTTCAGAGTCCTTTTTTACATAGTTTGTGGAGAATCTGGGGGCAGAGAGGCTTGGACGAGCTGTTTCTACTCCGCCATCTTGGCTCCCGAAATTTTGTATTCTTAATGATTTTTGAAGTAAATAATACTAAATGTATTATATACTGTCCAGTTTATTTTGGAAAAGAAATCAATTAAAAAATTCTTTTATAAAAATATATTGATACTTTTGCTTTTACATCACCTATATTTGTTGACATATCACTCTCAAAGAACTATTCTCCACAACCAGAATAAAAAAAGTAATATTCAGAAAAAAAACTAACATAGTTTTCAAAATCTGATATTACAAGCAGTTTTCCACACTAGAAATTTCTTAGCCCAGCAAAGAAATTCCAAAAGGAGGTATATTTTATATTTCTATGAGGCCAAGATTTTTTCATCATGGGATCCTGAGAGGGATTTTTTTTTTTTTTGCTTTTTGGAGGGCAATTGGGGTTAAGTGACTTGCCCAAAATTACACAGCTATTAAGTATGTCAAGTGTCTGAGGCCGGATTGGAACTCAGACTGACTCCAGGGCCAGTCCTCTATTCACTGTACCACCTAGCCACCCTAAGAGGTAAATTTATGGTCATCAAGTCCTGTTTTAGATGAGGAAAGTGAGTCCAAAAAAGTTTTGGGGAGTTGCTAGAGTCACACTGCAAGTGTCAGAGGAATCTATCCGAGGTCTTCCTGACTCTAAATACAGTACTCTACCCACTATACCACATTGTCTCAATCTCTGTATTGTTCTTTCCATTTACATTGTTGTAATCTTTAGGTATGGAGAAGAAAATGATAAAGTACTCCAGTACCTTTGCCAAGAAAACTCCAAATGGGGTCATAATGAGTCAGATGAGAGTGAACAATAAAACTTTAAGCATAATCCTTTACCTGGTTCTTTTTATTTCATTTTACTTTAGTCCATACATCTTTCCTTCCCATTCTGCATGTGGTCTATTCATTGTAAGTTAATGTGATTACACTTAGGTGCCACAACTTAGTTCCCATTTCCCAAATGATAAGAATCTATTTTAATGGCATTTCTTTACTATTACAAAAACTAGTGCTATAAACACATTGGTGTGTATGGGGCCTTTTCATTTTAACATTGGACCACTTTGGGCACATCATCAAGTTGTTTTGATTATTACTTCATCCTTTCAGAAGCTTGCTAGTATAGTGAGGCTTGGTACTTGACACACAGGTATATTAAGTTATAGCCAGAAAGAATGAAAATAACGGTTGTCTCTTGAGCTTAGGATATGTTCTTTTTTTCTGATTCCATATCTAATTCAACATCTTGGGAAGTGTAAAGGAACTCAGGCTTCAGGAAGCAATGGAACCTCAGCTCCAGAGAAAGAACCCTTTGTGTTTTAATAGAAAAGTGCCCTTTTAAATGCTACAGATTTGATACAGTTTAGCATCACATGTGAGCAGGGAGGCACAAGTCATTTCTACCCTAAGTTAGGGGAAAAAAAAACGACTAACAGAGAGAGAGAGAGAGAGAGAGAGAGAGAGAGAGAGAGAGAGAGAGAGAGAGCTTACAGTGTTTATGATATGGAGGAATGAATGATCCCTGGCTATTTCCAGAATTTGTTCTAAGATACTTAAGTCAATAGGTCAATAAACATTTGTTAAGTGGCTACTATATGCCAGGCACTGATCTAACTACTATGTATATAAAGAAAGGTATGGGGCGGCTAGGTGGCGCAGTGAGTAGAGCGCCGGCCCTGGAGTCAGAAGGACCTGAGTTCAGATCCGGCCTCAGACACTTAACCCACACAAACAAAAACCTAACCATGTGACCTTGGGCAAGTTACTTAACCCCAATTGCCCTAAAAGGGGCAGCTAGGTGGCACAGTGAGTAAGAGCGCCAGCCTCGAAGTTGGGATGACCCGAGATCGAATCCGGCCTCAGAAAATGAGCACCCACACACAAATAATGACTAGCCGTGTAACCTTGGGCAAGTTACTTAACCCCAATTGCCTTCCAAAAAGAAAAAAAAAAGAAAGGTAAAGAATAGATCCCTGGCTATTTTCAGAATTTGTTCTAAGATACTTAAGTCAGTAGGTCAATAAACATTTGTTAAGTGGCTACTATATGCCAGGCACTGATCTAACCACCCATGTATATAAAGAAAGGTAAAGAATAGTCTCTACTCTTAAGGAGCACATAGTCTAATAGAGGAGACATAAATGATTTTGTACAAAGATGTCATATGCAGGAAAAATTGGAAAGAATCCACAAAGAGAAGGCAATAAAATGAAAGGTGATCAGAAAAGATTCCGTACATTGGATGGGATTATAGCTAGGACTTGAAGGACACCAGGAAGAAAGGCTATGATGATGAGAAGGAAGTGAGTCCCATGCATGAGGAGTAGCCAGTGAAAATACATAGGTTTGGGAGATGGATTGTTTCCTATAAGGAAAAGAAAGTATTACTGGATCTTAGAGGTGATTGTAAGATACAATATAAGCAAAGGAACAAATGTATAAATGAATGAGTGAAAGAATGAATGACAAAATAATTAAATAGCCTAATATATGAATGAATGGATAGATAGATAAACAAAGGAATAATAAATAGACTGATACATAAACAACTAAACAAATGAATGAACAAATGAATGAATGAATGGACAGATTAATCAACTGAACATCAGACAGAGAATTTGATTTTATTTTTTATTCTAGACATGATAGGGAGCAACTGGAACTCATTGAGTAGGAGGGAGACATGTTCAAACAAAGGAATATCACTTTGAAACCTGCAAGAAGGAGAGCCTGGAGTGGGCAGAGACTTGTAGCTGGAAGTCTAGCCAGAAAGTTTTTGCAATAGTGAAGCCTTGAGATAATGAGATCTAGCACCAAGGAAATGGCAATATCTGAGGAGAAAAGAGAAAATGTGCAAGAGTTGTTAGGAAAGTAAGATGAACTTGGCAACAGATGAGACACAGTGAGGAGTCAAGGAAAATACCTAGGTTGCGAACCTGAGTTACTTGAAGTATGGTGGAAACCTCAATGTAGGGTCTATAAGGGTAGAACTTCAAGGTTTACTCTTATTAGTTCTAGTACTGGTCAGAATCCATTAATTTAATCATCTTTAAATCAGCATAAGTTTCACTTTGTCTACACCTCTCCATCTGTGATTCATTCTTTCCTGAATTGAAATGAATGAATAAATGAGAAGAAAAGGGAAATAAACATTCACTAAACACTTAATATGTACCAAGCACTGTACTAAACACTTTACAAATATCATCTCATTTGATAGCAGATCATGTCGTGACTTTGGGAGCTCCAGAAGAGTAATTCATAGTCCCTTAGTAAATTGAGCTTTTCGAAGCAGTAGTCAAGTCTGGTAAGAACCTAGCACTAAGAGTGACCTCCTTGACTCAGGCCAGCAGTGAACTGGTTTGCAGGCTGAACCTCTGTATCCTGAACTTGTGGGAGGTAGGGTTTTGCAGCGATTACTACTTTAATTTTGAGTTCCCTCTTCCAAGAGACTGAGGTGGTAGAGGACATTTTGCTTCTAGTTTAGAGGTTGTGCTTTGGTTCAGCTCAGTAAATATCCTATTGTAAATGCTTTTTTATATTAATTAAGTGATGTTAGTGAGATGCTAACCAGAGATAAGTAACAGCACACTAGATGGGAGCTCTAGTGTTAACTCCCCAATTCCAAAACATTAACCCTAGAATCCCATGGGGATATGTATTAGTTTCACTCATAAAAAAGTATCCAATAATTTAAGTGTAAATTAAAATAGTGCATATATAGCTTATGTGCCACACATGACAGGTCCCATGCTTATACTAGCATAATATTGTGCAGTGAGACACATAAAGCTGAACCATTTCATGGCGTTAGATGGAAAAAATGCTTTATTAAGCAACTGCAATTTATAACACATGATATGATTGAATTCTGTAGCATCTTTAATACCTCTCAAAGAGGCCTTAGCAAACATGGTCCAGTTTCACTTCTGAACTTGATGGGATAACAAATAGCCGCTGCTTATCACACATTCAATATGATGATTCAATGAACTCATAATATTTTCTCCACTTAAAAATCACATCTTTAAGGCTACACAGGTAAAGGAATAAATTGAGCATGCTAAACACTGTTGTCTAATGCAACAACAACACAAATCCACCTTATCCTTCACAATTCTGAAACATCTTAGAAAGGAATGATAGATATTATGTAGTAATGTGCACATTATAATATTCATTATGGTGATGGAATATGAACTGCATGTTATTGAAAAGAAAATCCAATTTGCAGCCTGCTGCCTTCAATTCGGATGTGACAAGCACTCGATCTTGTGTTGTATACCACTTCCTACATTTATCTTCTGGTGCATGTACTATACTGTCTGCTTATGGCAAAAACAATCTTCTTTCCATTTAATTTACTTTACAAAAACACACACATGTAGACTCTAAGCTTCCTAGGTACAAGAATATGAAACCATTGCCTGTTACTAAAGAACTATTTGACAGTGTAAAAGAAATTCTGACATTTTAAATTTAAAGAGAAAACTACTGAACAGCCTCTGGTTTGTGTGATGTCTAATATCCCATCTATACCTATGATTTTGCCTTTTGTTGTTGCTATTGTTTCCCCCTGCTTCCTGCAAACACTTCTAGGTTCCCCTCATCCTCAAAAAAGAATGACAACAATCACAGCAACTACAATAGCAAATTGTCACTTGGCTGTTCCATTTCCTGAAGTTATTATCATGTATCTTTCTCCTCTTTTATATACAAACTCCTGGAAAATGTTGTTTATGCCACTTACTCTCCAACATTCGCATCTCAATTCTATACACTGTCTTTCCACCTCATAGCTCAATAAACTTTAAATCAACAAATATAATGACTTTCTTTCCATCTTTATCTTCCTGACCTATCTATAATATGTGATACCAGTCACCATTTTTACCAAATCTTTCCTGTTGGATACTCCCTGGAATTGGATAGCCTCTGGAATTCATGATGTGGTTTTCTCTAACTGAAGCATCAAGGCACCCTGAGCAAGAAAAAGTAGGTAGCATGTACCAGACAAGTCATACCACCACTACCAACTCAATCAATCACCACCTTCCCTGAGAAACTGAAGCACATAGCCCAAAGCTTTCAATTCAAGATCCTTAGGGAAAGCAGTAGTCATTATCCTACTTGTAGCCACGAAACCTGATTCCAGCCATGGTCCCAAAACAATCACTTAGGAAACAAACATTGAGGAGAATTGACTCCATCTTCCCTGCCACACCATCACACCACAACTGCTACTGACAGACAGGAAAAGCCAAGAGCCTAAGATTGAGCGCAACCCTCAACCCACTGGTCCTACTTCAAAACCAACCTATGTAGCTGTCATTTAATAAAGCAAATCATGCCTGATAATTCCTTTTACAGATGCAGAAAACACAGGTATAGAATACCAACAAAGAATTTTCTTACCATCAAAGTCCTTGGCCTTGTCAAATTTTTCAATACCAGAAACTGATTAAAATTTTGTCAGTGGAAATGACATTAATGAAGGTGTATTGCCATTATTTTTCCCAGATTTAATTATTAGATCTATGAATATATCTAATATCATTCATTTGTCTATTTCTATATCATTTATATCTATATTCCTATTATTTTTATACTACAGTCCCACAGCACTGAAATGTCTATAATACATTTCAAGTGTAATGAACTAGAGACATTTCAAATTCAACATGTTTGAAACAGTATTCATTATCTTTACTCCTAAACCCATAGTTCTTACCTTCCCTGTTTCTGTCAAGGGTACCATTTCTCTTCCAGTCAATCAAGATTGAATTCTCAGAATCATCTTTGACTCCTTTGTCCCCCATCCCCTCTCATTACTAATAAGTTAACAATTTTTTTTACATCTACCCCCCTTCTATATAACCATAACCTTATTTCAGTCCCTCATTATCCCTAATTTGAACTATAGTGATAGCTTCCTAATTGGTCTTCCTACCTCAAGTCTCTACCTGCTACAATCCTTCCTTTACACAGTTGTCAAAGTGATTTTCCTAAAACACAGGTCTAACTCTATTCAATAAATTCAAATGAGGACCTATTGGATCTAGGGCCAAATGCAAACTTCTCTATTTTGTATGAAAAGTACATAGCCATCTGGATCCAATCTACCTTTATAGCCATAGTTCATAGTACACTTCTTCATGTAGTCTATGGTTCAAATATATTGTCCTTCTTGCCGTTCCTCACATACGAAATTTTATTTCCCATCTTTGCTTATTTGCATAGGTTGTCCTGCATACTTGAAAGTCATATCTCCATATCTCTGCCTTTTATGAAATGCTAATTCTGCTCTCAGGTAGTGACTTACTAAAATAACTTTTCTGGCTCAATTCAAATAAGAATATGATACTTTCCAAAATGATTTGAATGACCACCAATAGCTGCAAATAATCCACCTAATCAGAATTTTTTTTAATTTTTAAAATGTTTTAAATGTGGTTTTTTAATCCATAAAAGTTGAGCTTTTTTAATCCATTATTTCTTTGGTGTGGGAAATTTCCACTAAATCACCCCCCATCAAGGCAGATCAGCAGGTTTCCTGCACACTATGTAGTCTTAAAGATTTCAATGGGGTCTTAAGAAGTTGTGTGATGTTCATGGTCATGTAGGTAATGTGTGTCTGAAGCAGAATTTAAACCCAAGTCTCCCTGACACCAAGGTCAGCTCTCTACACCATGCTTTCTCCTTTTAAACACTTTAAAGCTTATCAAATCCATCAACCAGACATTAAGAAGTCTGAAGACTATTAGAAGAGATGTTGGCTACCAACCCTTTTTGGTTATAGGCTGCTTTTCAGAATGATCTTTTCAAATGCTTAATATAATAAACATAAGATTATAAAGGAAACTTGTTACAGTGAAATATAGTTTTTAATATATTCACATACACATAGACACATACACACATACACAAACACACATGAAAAGCAAATTCACAGAAGTCAGGTTAAGAACTCCAAAAAATGCATTTGTGGCTGCTAGTACAAGAATACAAATGCTAGATTTGAGATAAAAATAATTCAGCATAATGAGTACACTCCTCGAAAGGAAAAGAACAGAGTCAAAGGGGAAGAGAGGCAAATTATGAAGTGATACCAATAAGGGAAGAAATAAGGAGAGTATCATAGCCAGTCGGTTGAAATATAGAACATCACCAAAATAAATTTTTAAAAAAGTGAAGCTATAACACTATCTGTTCTCAAGGGACATATATCCCATTCAAAAGAATGGACCACATAGAAAATCAAAGAAGCTTCTTAGCTCTTTGCATGGTCTAAAATCCAATTTCGACAATTATGTGATCGTAACATTTCTGTTACTTAGCATCTTTATTTTTAAAATGGGAATAAGGAAAGCCATCTAACTTAACCAACAAGGTTCTTAACATGTGTTATCATAGTGATATATAAATATTAGCTATTTTTACTTTTGTTTTCAGTAGAACATTGTGGAGAGATTGTTATTCAAAGGAAAAATAAATAAAAATGTAAGTATTTATGGTTCTGAAAAAAGATTGAAAATATTATGAAAGTTGTTACAGAAATACCCTTTTCTGGAAGTATAAATGTACCTGTTTTCAAAAATGAAAATACCACAGTATCCTCTACCCATCACTGTACTTTTCACATGAGAACACTGAGGTACAGTTAGGTGAAGTCAATTCCTTGAGGTCTGTGATCTGGTTAGTGATAGAGCCAAACCTGGAACCTTTATGCTCAATTTTCCTCACTTGAAAAGGGAGAGATTAGATTAGATGGCCTCTAATATCCCTTACAGGTCTGAATCTATGATTGTGAAATCCTGGAAATCCTGAGCCCTGCTCTCTTTATAATTACGTCATGCATTTTAACACAATATTATTTCATAAGTTATTATTTTATCATGGTAACATGATTCAAATATACCCTACTCCACTTTCAGATGATGATATAAATCAGAACATTCTGAGATCTTCTGTGAATGAGCGACAATTCTCAATCAACAATTTCAAGGTTATGTTGACACTTTTTTGAAAGAAAAGAAAGACATCTAGATATTTAAAAAGAAAAACTTCAGCCCAGTGAATATCTGAATTTGTGATTTTAGAATATTGACTTCCACTTAAGCCCCCCCCGCCAAAAGAAACAAAACAAATGTATCCTATTTATACAAACCTGACAAGTCAAGGGCTCAGTGGAAATGGTAAAATGTGTGGTGAAAATGTAAACAAATATGCATGAATTTGAATAAAAATAAATGTGTAATATATGTAAAGTATGGAATAATAGGCATAGAATAGAAAAAAATATGTGCATGGATATCACAGTATGAGGATCTGCCACTCACTATGTGTATGACCTTGAGCAAGATACATTCCTTCTTGGGATGTCAATTTTCTTACCTACAAATGACTATTTTTTTAATCACTGAGGGAGCCTATATATTGAAAAAGGGAAAATAAAATTCAAACTTTATATCAATATATAATTTCCTTGACAAACCATTTAAGAATGCTAAGGAAAATGTGACCTTTGTGCATACATAAAACTATTTTTGATATTGGTTCACTGAGATAAAGTACAAAAACATCAGTCATTATGCATTGTCTATTACAAAGTCTAAGTTAATCACTGACTTGAAATAGCTCATTAATTCAAACTTATACCTTTGAATGCAGAAAAAAATTCATTAGCAACCATTATCAGTATTACTTTTGAGTTGTTGATAATATCTGTGTTTTCTGGCATCAAGAGTGAATTTATAAATGTTCAGTTCAATGCTATTGACTGTAAACTGATGCATGACTTTTTTTTTAAATTGTGATGCATGAAGAAAAAGATTTTTAATTACATAGCTGGGAATATCTTTAGCTTAACTGGACTATTACAATTCAATATCTTCGATTGAAGAAAGCAGTGACCAGACCAATTTATCACAGTCTGCTGGTAATGGACCACAATATTCCATCCCAGGAGTTAGGACTAATTTCTTCTTTAAGCATATACTTCCAATGTCCAAAGTCATGTACTTAGAGTGTGAGAAAAGAAACAGTTTGGTTCCTATAGGAACACATTAAGAGAAAATGGGTGGATTGGGGAAAATTCTTTTCCCTGACATATGTTTCATTATGATATTTATGTAGCTTCCCATGTTCATTATGAATTGAATTAATTAGATAGCAATGCACCAAAGTAACTCAATGGTGGATTCTTCCCAGGGCCTCTGCCACAAATGTGGCAATCTTATTCCCTTCAACATGTTATTATCAATGAGAAAAAAATTCATAAGTAAAATCCTAACAATCAAGTGTCCTTGCTGGAAAGCTCTAATTAATTTTCTGGTATCTGGAACTCAAGGGGATAATCTATCACCATTGAACAATGATAAAACAAATGACAGTGATTAGTTAAAGAAAAAGTCTCTTTTTCCTAAATCAAATTGCTTGAAAGTTGAACCATCTAGGTAGAAAATTGCTTCTGACTTCTAAAACTGAATAGTCAGGCTATATTTTAAATTAGATCCATTGTTATGCAAGCATGCAATATTTTAGGCTGGGATTTACAAGAAAGGGCTTCTGTCAGTGTTAGCCACATTTAGTTGCAATTCCTTATGTTAATTTTTAGAGTAAGTTTACTACATGCTCTTCAGTTAAGAAATGAAGATCCATAACATGGAGTGGGCCTCACTAAGATCAATGACCACTTATGCTTTAGGAATATGTGTGTGTGTGTGTGTGTGTGTGTGTGTGTGTGTGTGCATGAGGTAAAAATCCCAGGACTTAAAAAAATCAATGAACACAAGGTTAAAGATCAGAAATGATGTAGTGAATAACATATTTTTTTTCTTGTGGAATGTTTTGTCCATTTTAGTCATGAAGAGAACTGAAGAAAATATTTGATTTTTCTTTTATCATTTCACAGAAATTTTATTATATTTTTCCTATTCTAATGTACATAAGTTTTGATTCATACTTAACTATCATGTAGTATATACAGTTTATGATATGGTAGTTTTTCTTGGATAATACTGTTTCTTTTTTTAAAAAAATTCATTATTTGTTTATAGTTAACATTCTTTTCTTTTAATATTTTGAATTCCAAATTCTCTCCCTCCTTCCCCATTCATTGAGAAGACAAGTAATATATTATTTATATATGTGCAACCATATAAAACAAATTTCAATATTAACAATTTTTTTAAAAAGAAAATAATGTGAAAAAATATACTTCATTTTGCCCTCAGATTTCAAGAATTCTCTCTCTGGAAGTGGATAGCATTTATTCATCATGATTCCTTGGAAATGTTTTGGATCATTGCATTGATCAGAGTAGCCAGATTTTTCACATTTGGTCACCATTACTACATTACTGTTACTGTGTACAATAATGTCATGGTTCTCACTTCACTTTACAATAATTAATATAGAGCTCACCATGTTTTTGTTTTAGTTTTTTTAAACCAGCACAACTGTATTTTCTTATATTACAGTAGTACTCTCACAATTTTACACACACACACACACACACACACGTATATACACACATATGTATGTGTGTATGTGTGTGTGTGTATGTGTGTGCGTGTATGATTGGCCCAGTTGATGGGCATCTACTAGATAGCCATGCTTTTTTACTACCATCGAAAGAGACACTATAGCTATTTTTGCACATACATTTTTTACCTTCAGATATTTTTGTCCTTCTAATTTTTCTTTGATCTCTTTGGAATACAGAACTAATCCATGGTATTGGAGGGTCAAATGATATACACAGTATTATAGACCTTTGGGAACAGTTCCAAACTATTTTACAGAATGATTGGACCAATTCACTGGTTCACCAATTGTTTATTAATGTACATACTTTTCCCTCATCTCCTCTAGAATTTGTCATTTCTGATAAGCTTGAGGTGACACCTTAGACAATTTAATTTCAATTTCTCTACTTAATAGTGATTTAGAGTGTTTATATATGACTAGAGGGAGCTTTGATTTCTTATTCTAAAAACATCCTATTATATCATTTGACCATTTATCAATCAGGCAATGGCTGTTGTTTTTTGTAAATTTGGCTGCTATATACTCAGTATATATTTGAGAAATGAGATCTTTATCAAAGAAATGTCTGTAACTTTTTGATACACTGTCTCTATATGTAATTTTCCTGACTAGCTCTTTTTTTTAGTTCCTTTCCTTCATTTTTTAAATTAAATTTTATGTTTAATTTTAGCTTACATCATTCATTTGTACAAGATTTTGAATTAAAAATTTTCTCCCTGTCTTTCCCCTACCCACTACCCCAAGTAATCCGACTGTATATGCCGTTCCCCTGCTTTCTCCTATATCCTCTCCTATCCCCCCTCCAACTTTCCAGTCGGGCAAGATGGATCTCTATACCCCAGTGCCTGTATATCTTATTAGATAGATAGATAGATAGATAGATAGATAGATAGATAGATAGATGGATAGATAGATAGATAGGTAGATAGATAGACAGAGATATAAATATAGATTTAAAACATTTTATTTTAAAACTTTGGATTCCAAATTCTTTCCCTTCCTCTGTCCTCACCCACTGGGAAGATAAACAATTCAATATAGGTTGTATAATGGTAGCTACGCAAAACATTACCATAGTGGATATATTGTAAAAGACTGACTATATTACCCTCCATCCTATCCCACCTCCCACTTGTTCTATTCCCTACTTTAACCCTGTACCTTTTCAAAAGTGTGTGCTTCCAACTTCCCTCATCCCCAATCTGCCATCCCCTCCATCATCCCCCTTCTCATCCCTTTCCCCCCAACTCTCTTGTAGGACATGGTACCCTATTTAGTGTATGTCATTCCCTCCCTAAGCCAAATTCAGTGAGAGTAAGGTTGACCCATTCCCTTTTGCCTTGCTGTTCTTCTGCTCCATTGTAACAGTTTTCCCTTGCCTCTTCTATATGGGATAATTTGCCCCATTCTGTCTCTCCCCATCTCCTCTCATTATATTTCTGTCTCACCTCTCAATTTCACCTTTTAAGTGTCATCCCTTCCTATTCAACTGGTCCTGTGCCCTCTGTCTATGTATACCTGTACACATATATACACACACTCACATGTGCCCATATACCCTCCTATATAGATATGTATGTATGTATGCATATATACATATATGTGTGTGTGTATATATATATATATATATAATATATATACATAATATATATTTGTATTCCCTTCAACTATTTTCACACTGAGAAAAGTTACATAAATTACAATTATATTTTTTCCATGTAGGAATGTGAATAGTTTACTTTGATAAGTTCCTTATAATGTCTTTTCCCTGTTTACCTTCTCATGTTTCTCTTGCTTCTTGTATCTGAATGTCAAATTTTCTATTCAACTCTGTTTTTTTTTTTCATTAAGAATGTTTGAAAGTGCTCTGTTTCATTGAATGACCATATTTTCCCCTTAAACATGATACTCAGTTTTGCTGGGTAGGTGATTCTTGGTTTTAAATACTGCTCTTTTGACCTCTGGAATATCATATTACAAGCTCTTCAATCCTTCAATGTATAAGCTGCCAGGTCCTGTGTTATTCTGATTGTGTTTCCACAACATTCAAATGGCTTCTTCTTGACTGCTTATAATATTTTCTCCTTGATCTGGGAACTCTGGAAGCTGGCTCTAAAATTCCTGGGAGTTTTCTTTTTGGGACCTTTTTCAAGAGGTGATTGGTGGATTATTTCAACCTCTATTTTGCCCTCTGGTTCTAAAACATCAGGGAAATTTTCCTTGAGAGTTTCTTGAAGGATGATTTCTAGGTTCTTTCTTTAATCATGGCTTTCAGGTACTCCAATAATTTTTAAATTATCTCTCCTCGATCTATTTTCCAGGTCAATGGTTTTTCCAATGGGATATTTCACATTGCCTTTTATTTTTTTTCATTCTTTTGGATCTGTTTAATAGTATCTTGATATCCCATAAATTCACTAGCCTCCATTTGTTCCATTTTAATTCTGAAGGAATGATTCTCTTCTATGAGCTTTTTAGATTCATTTTCCATCTGGCAAAATCAGCTTTCTTCTCTTCATTGCCTTTTTGAGCCTCTTTTACCATTTGAGTTAGTCTATTTTTTAAGGTTTTATTCAGTTAGGTTGTTGACTCTCTTTTCATGATTGTCTTGCATCATTCTCATTTCTCTTTCCATTTTTTCCCCTTATTTTGTTTTCAAAATCCTTCTTAAGCTCCTCTATAGCCTGTAGTCAATTCATATTTTTCTTGGAAACTTTTGGTGCAGGAGATCTGACTTTGTAGTCTTCCTCCTCTTCCATGTTTTAATCCTTTTTTTCCCCAAAAAAAGAGTCCAAATTTGGATTGCTGTGCTTGCCTTGCTTCCTTTGCTTGCTCGTGTTGCCACTCAATTACTTGAGTTTTGAGCTTATTGCCAGAGTAGAACTCTGGCTCCAGAGAGGAGAACTTTGTCCCAAATTTCTGAGGTTTTTCTCAATTGCTGGAGCTACTAGTTGGGTGCCTTCTCAGAAGCCTCCACTGGCTCTGGCACACTGGTCACACACCCCAGTTCATCCACCCTAGACATTGATCCAGACCCAAGCAGATTAAAGCAAGTGTGATTACCCTTCATACTGGTTGCTTGGTCCCCCTACAATCTTCAGGCCAGGAGCTCTGAAGTAGCCATGTGGTGGTGGCCACTGCACTTCAGCCACTTCTCCCTGGGGGCAGAGGCTGAACAGCACTCCTGGACCCCCTGTTCCCAAAGCCCACTGATCTCTCACTTTGTCTTTGGCATTTATGGGTTGATAATACTGGAAACCAGCATTTTCTCTCCATGTGGTGTGAGAGTGCCATAGAATGACCAAGCACAGACTTACTGTGTCTAATACAAGTGAACTTTTAATACACTTTACTTTGCTTTGGCTGAGAGAAGACTTGAGTCGAATTCATTTGGCAGGACCTGGTGTGTTAGTATTTTGGGGTCTCCAGATCAACCTTAACTCTCTTTATGGGTAACCTCTTCAGTTGCTTTCCTGGGTCTAAAACCATGAACTCACAATGGGCTGGGCTCTGCTCTCAGTGTGCTGTGATTAAACCTTCCTGCTGGTCTGCCAGGCTGTCTTCAGTGGGAGTTTTGTTTCTCTCTGTCACTTTGTGGGTTCTGTAGTCCCAAAGTTTCCTTATAGTCATTTCTTATAGGTATTTGAGGTGGTTATGGGGGTAGTGCAGGGAGTTCCCTGCTTCTACACTGCCATCTTGGCTCCTTCTTTCTGATTAGCCCTTCTAATTTTGCTTTTGCTTTGCCTGAGGTCATTTTTGCCTGCCTTTTTTACTTCAGATGAAATATATTAGAATCTGCTTCAAAACTTTGTTTAAACTCTCTGTATATCTTTCTGTGTGCATTGTTTCTCATCTAAAAAACATATTGGCAGATTTTGCTTCTAATTCATTCTGCTCTTTGCTTCCATTTTATAGTTGAGTTCATTCCATCCACATTCACAGGTATGGCTAATAAATGTTAACTTCCCTCTATCAGGTTAACTTCTATTTTTTCCTCTCTCTTGCTTTTTAGCTTTTCTCTCTTCAAAAGTCTACTTTGCTTCTAAACAGTGCCTTCCTTAGTCCATCCTCCTTTTTATAAATTCCCCTACTTTTTTCTCTTATCCCCTTCCCTTCCTATTTCCCCATTGGGTAAGTTCTATGCAGAACTGAGTGTGTGAAGGTGAGACAGGGCTCACAGGGTGAGTTGAATATGAAGGGATGATATCTAAGTCTGAGGTTCCATCTCTTACCCTTTAGATTGTCAAAGATTATGAAAGAGGAAAATAACAAACAATAGAATTAAAGGTCAACAGGGACACATGTATTCTATTAGTAGAACAATGAATTGGTTCAACCACTCTAGAAAACAAGTGAGAACTATGCCCCCAATGTCACTGAATTCTACATATACTACAACCTTGCAATGCTACTGTTATACAAGTACTCCAAAGAGGTCAAAGACCCACATGTATCAAGACTACATATAATATTCAGCTTTTGTTCTTAAAAAGCTTCAAAGAAAATAGGTACTTATCAACTGATGAATGACTGAATAAATTTGAGCATATGAATATAATATAATTTTGCTGTACAATAAGAAATGACAACTATGATGAATTCAGTCTCCTGTGAACTGATGCAGAGTGAAATTAGCAGAATCAACAAAATTTACACAATGCCTACAATACAGATATGTTCAATGATAGAGACAGAGTCAGGGACATTAAGGGTTAGGTTTTCATTGAATATACATACATTTTACAAGAGTGGGCTTGGGATGGAAGAACAGTGGGTGGTGATAGTTATTAAACAGGTAAACAGAGGTTAAAAAGCATCAAGAAAAGATGTATTAAATGGTGGTCATGGTTGTTGTTCTAAAATAACATCATGTTGTTGGGGTCAAGGTACAGTGTGTTCAACTGTGGCTAAGACTAATATGAGCTTGGAAAGCTCTACAATAGATAAGGCACAAATCATACATGTGAACATTAGGAGTGGAGATATTTCTAAATTTGCACCTCTCTCATCTATTGAAATTCTACTTTGCTCAAAGAGCATTAGATGTGCTCTTTATTTGATGTGAGCATGCCAAGATGACCAATCCTGTGTCAGCTTTTTCCATGTCTAGCAATCAATTACAAAGTTCTTCAGAGAGACATTGAAAATGTCCTTATGGGTGAAGTCAAGACAGCAGAGTAGAAATAGGACTTCTGCTTGGCTCCAGCTCCCATGTTCACCAATCCATGTAAAAGGGGACTCTGAACAAACTTTGGAGCTACAGAACCCACAAAATGACACAAAGAAGCTAACCTCCCACTAAGGACAGACTGGTAGCCTGGCAGGGAGCAGCCAGCACAGTGCTCTGGGAGCTAACCTCAGCCCCACTTGAGCCAGAGGTTTTAGCGTCAGGGCAGGACAGACCAGCAGCTGGCTGGAGGGACTCCAGAACACTAGCAGCTGTGACTTTCCAGAATTACGAACACACAGATGCCAAGGACAAAGTGAGAGGTCAGTGCACTGTGGACTTTGGGACCAGTGGTGGGGAGAGCATTGGCTTTTGACCCCAGGGCAAGAAGACACTGAGATGCTTAGTCACAGACGGTGCCACCTTGCAGCTTCAGTTCCTGACCTGTGGTGACCAGTCTGGGAGGTAATCGCTCTTGCTTTAACCTTCTTAGATCTGGATTGCAATCTGGGGTGGAGGTACTGGGGTGTGTGACCAGCTTGCCAGAGCCTGTGGAGGCTTCAGAGAGGACACCCAACTAATATCTCCAGCAGCTGAGAAAATCCCACCATTTGGGACGGCAGCTCCCCTGGCTGGTGGCAGAGTCCTACTGTGGCAACAAACCCAAAGGTCAAGTAATTGAGTGACAACATGCCCAGGCAAAGGAAACAAAAGAAACAGAAAAATTCAATATTAGACTCCTATGTTGGGGGCAAAGAGGATTGGGGCATGGAACAGGAAGAAGACAGTGGAGTCTGAACTTGTGCACCAAAAGCTTCAAATGAAAATATAAGCTTGTTAAAGCCATAGAGGACCTTAAGAAGCAGATAAGAGAAGTGGAGGAAAAACTGGGAAGCAAAATGAAAATAATACAAGAAAATAATGAAAGGAGAGTCAACAGCCTGACTGAGGAAAATAACACCCTAAAAAATAGACAAAATCAAATGGCGAAAAAGGCAATGAGGAGAAGAATGCCTGAAAATGACAAATTTGCCATATAGAAAAAGAATCTCAAAAGCTCACTGAGGAGCATCTTTCCTTAGGATTTAAAATGGACCAAAGGGAAGCTAGTGACTTTTTGAGAAATCAAGATGCTGTTAAACAGATACAAAGGAAAGAATAGAAGGCAATGTGAAAAATCTCATGGAAAAAAAAACACTGACGTGGAAAATAGATCCAGGAGAGATAATTTAAAAATTATTAGACTACCTGAAAGCCATGATCAAAGAAAAAAACCTAGAAATCATCCTCCAAGAAATTCTCAAGGGAAACTGCCCTAATATTTTAGAATCGGAAGGCAAAATAGAGGCTGAAAAAATCCACTAATCACCATCTGAAAAAGATCCCAAAAAGAAAATTCCTAGGAATATTATAGCCAGGTTCCAGAATTCCCAGATCAAGGAGAGAATATTACAAGCAGCCAGGAAGAAATAATTTGAATATTGTGGAAACACAATCAGGATAACACAGGATCTGGCAGCTTCTACAATGAGGGATCAAAGGGCCTGGAATATGATATTCCACAGGTCAAAGGACCTGGGATTAAAACCAAGAATCACCTACCCAGCAAAACTGAGTATCATGTTTCAGGGGAAAATATGGTCTTTCATTGGATTAGATGACTTTCAAGCATTCTTGAAGGAAAAACTGGACTTTAATAGAAAACTTGCCATTCAGATACAAGAAGCAGGAGAAGCATGAGAAAGTAAATAGGGAAAAGAATCATAAGGAATTTATCAAAGTTGAACTATTTACATTCCTACATGGAAAAACAATAATTGTAATAATTGTGAATGCATGTATATATATATATATGTGTGTGTGTGTGTGTGTGTGTGTGTATGTGTATGTGTGTGTGTATGTATGTATATATATATATATGTATATATATGTATATATATGTATATATATATATGTATATATATATATATATGTTTACAGCTATACATTTTTAGAGGGCACAGGACCAATTTAATAGGAAGGGATGACACTTAAAAGGTGAAATCAAGGGGTGAGAGAGGAATATAAGGAGAGGAGATGGGGAGACACAGAATGGGGCCAACTATCTATCTCATATAGAAGAGGCAAGGGAAAATGAGCACAATGGAGGGGAAAAACAGGAAGGCATAATGGAATGGTCAGCCTTATAACCATTGAATTTGGCTCAGGGAGAGAATGGCATACACACGAAATAGGATTTCTCACCATACATGAGAGTAGGGGGGAAGGGGATAAGAGGAGGGATGCTGGAAGGGAAGGCAGTCTTGGGGTAAGGGAAGTTGGAAGCACCCACTTTTGAAAAAGGACAGGATCAAAGTAGAGAATAGAACTTATGGGAGTGGGATAGGAGGGAGGGAAATATAATCAGCCTTCTACAATATATCTACTATGGAAATGTTTTGCATAGCTACACATGTACAATCTATATTGAATTGCTCATCTTCCATATAAGGGTATGTGACAAGGGAGGAAGGAAATGAATCTGGAATTCAAAGTTTTAAAACCAAATGTTTAAAAATAAATAAATATATACCATTATTAATACTATTTTACACGTAACTGGGAGGGGATATCCTGGGGGACTGCTATTTTGGGGAGTTGGGTAGGGGAAAATGGGGAGAAAATTTTAACACAAAAACTGGTGGAATTTAAATTAATATAAAAAAACACCAAAAAATGTTTCCTTGTATTTCTTCTTCTGACCTCCATATAAACATTTGACTTGTGTGAATTCTTCATAGTCTTTTAGACAAACATGTTTGGCATTCAAACAACATGACCAGCCAATCCACTCTGTAGTAGAGTTTGAATGCTTGGTAATTCAGTCCAAGAAAGGGCCTCAAGTGCTCAGTTCTTTATTTTTTTCCAAGTATACTACTAAGATAAGTGAACTTATCCACAGCATTCCAAATTTCTCCATTTGTTGTAATTGATGGCTCCACTATGGGATGGTATAGTGCTGGCTGGTGGAAATCCTCTGTTTTCTTTGTGTTAATTTTCTGATCAAAATTAGCCCAAGCAGAAGAGAACTGATCCACCCTCAGTTGCATGTCAACCTCAGAGGCTGCACTGATTACACACTAATCTCTGAACAAAAGGTCAAGCACCAACTCTCCCACCACTTTAGTCTTGGCTTATAGCCTATTCAAGTTAAGTAATCTACTGTTTGTGTGGTAGCTGACCTTGGTGCTGTTTTCATCCTCATTGAAAGTGTCTGACAACATCACTGAAAGCATCTTGTTAAAATCATGGGAGCAAGCACATAGTCCTTCTTCACTCTGTTGGTGCCTGGGAAAGTGCAAGAACATAGTCTGTCCTTCAGAATCCATGCAATCATGCCATTGTTTAACTGGCATACAATATTTTCTAGGCAAATTTTGCCATGATCTTTAATAAGCACTTAAAACAGACAGCATCAAAAGCCTTTAGCAAATTGATGAACATTGCATACAAACCTCTGTTCAGCTCCTGCTATTTTTCCTGGAGTTGTCAAGCAATAAATGCCATATCAACCATTCCTCAGTTCTTTCTAAATCCGTACTTGCTCTTAGATAGATGACTATATTCTAGGTGAAGTATTAGCCTATTGAGGAGGACTGTGGCAAGAATCTTGCTTTCAATGACTACATGAGAAACCTTTTTATAACAGTTACAGGGCAACCTACTTCCATTTTCTTTACAGAGATGGACAATGGCGGGATCCTTGAACTCCAGGGAGATAACCTCCTCTTTGCATATAACCCAGAATATTTCAGTCAGCTTTTGCATGAGCAGTGGACCCCATATTTCAAAATTTCACCAGTAATAGAATCACCACCATAGGAAAAGAACTTAATGGCTTTCTGAACCTCTTCTTCTGTTGGAAGCTCAGATAGGGAGGAATGGACTTCAACTTAAGATATATGATCAGTGGCTTCAGTATTGTTTGATGATGGTCTCTTGAGAATGCTATGGAAGTGTTCAGCCCATCTCTCCAGTGTCATGCCCTTGAGGCTCAATAAGCACTAAGTAGTTGAGATGAACTACAAGTCTTTGGCTTATAAATAACATTTAGAACATCATAATAGTGCTTTGTATTACTACTATCACCAGAAAACAGAAATTGATCTTCCTCCTTACTGAATCAAGAATCCTGCTTTTTGGAGTAACAGGTGAGATTTGGGTGGGAGGTGGACACCTGGAAAGCAGCCTCGGAAAGGGCTCTGTAGCCCTCACACCAGAGGGGCTACTCTTCCCAAAACACCCATACACCCCTATTAAATAGCACATTAGAAAAAAAGTGTAGGAAAATCTATAAATAGAGCAGCTCTGCTACTGGTTTGTAGATATACTATGTATCCATTTCTATTGGGAAGTATTTGTATAAAGTGAAACAAGTTTCTGTGGAGCTTCTACATGATGAGAAGGATATGTTTATTTCTTTCCTCTGGTACCCACCTTTTGACTGTGTTCATGGCCGAACCTTTCTAGCCAGCATTTTCTTCCACAGGCTGTGTCTCTCTCTCCACAAATGAGCCATACTCCTGACTACATGTAAATAGTTCCTCCAGAATCAATGAATAGTGGATAGTAACCTACATTTGTTTCTACTGTCTCTGTGGCCTTGGAACAGTTGTTTAACCTCAATGTATTTCAGTTTCTTTATCAATGGAATGAAGGATTTGTGTTACTAGATGATTTCTAAGATGCTTTCTAGCTCTAAATTCTATTATTTGGTACTTAGTTTATTCAAAGGCAAGCACTTTGAATAGCAAGGGGGAAAAGGAAGGAAAAGAAGGAAAAAAACAACAGCAACAATTTTCAGCAATGTTCAGACAGAGGAATGGGAAACCTCTCTCTCTCTCTCTCTCTCCCCCTCTCTCTCTCTCTCTCTCCTCTCCTCTCCATTCTTCCTCCTTCCCTCCCCCTCCCTCTCTCTTTCCTTCCTTTCTCTCTTTCTTTTCCTTTCCTTTTAATTTATTTATTTTTCTTTCTTCCTTTGTTTTCCATTCTTTCCTTGTTTTTCTTTGTTTCTCTTTTCTTTCTCTCTTGTCCTTCCTCTTTCTCTCTCTCTCTCTCTCTCTCTCTCTCTCTCTCTCTTTCTCCCTCTCTCTTTCTCTGTTTCATTTATTGCCCCTTTCCTTCTTGTTCTGTGATTTCATATGTGCAGGATACTCCCTGGTTTGGAAAATCTTTTCTTAAAAATCAGGAACTGCTATGCAACTTATAACATCTGAGTACTCTCTGGGTGCCCTTAATTGTTAAATCATTTACCCCGGAACATAGTTATTATGCATCACGCAGGATTTGAACCCAGATCTTCCAGACTCCAGGGATGATATTCTATCCAATACATAGCATGGGCTTTTATAGAATCATATTTGTCATTTGTTATTGGTTCCTGAGAGTAGCGAAAAATTTGTAACAGCACACAGTGATATTTATATGTAAATAACATCCATATTAGTCTTAACATTTCCACTGAGAACTGAGTGTTTGAATGATCCCTCAGCTAAAGGAGCCCTGGGCTTCTCTCTGGGCTCCACACATTTCTGAGAACCCCAGAGACAGGCTGGAAAAGCAGGCTCACAATGACATATTCTGACTTTTGAGAAGACCTTTGTTCGGACCATTTGGAAATATACTAGAATAAAATTTTTAGACTAGCATCTTTGGTCAAAACATTTGAATCTTTGTTTCTGTCTCTGTGGAGTCTATGTAACCTCCCAGGTAGGTAACAGAGTTCATCCACAAGAAAGACTATGCATGGAATCCATGCAGAGAGTAAGTAGTTATCAGAGTATATTTTGGGAATGATAAACAATCAGAAATGTGAATATTGGCATTGACAAGTCTGAGAACAAGAAGAATAATTATACTTCACCTAATAAAAGGATGAAATTCCCCATTTACTATATGCATACACAATATATACATATATGCATTTGTGTATATATGTGTGTGTATATATATATATATATATATATATATATATATATATATATACACGTATGTGTGTGTATGTGTATCCTTGAGGTGACATGATTCTCTAGAGGAAGAAGCTAAGATATGCATATAAATAATTGTAGTACAAAGTAGAATACGTTGACTTTTGAGTGGTATACAAAGTACCTGGGTACAAGTACAGATGAGGGACAATTTGTTCTAGTCTGAAAATAAGATCTCATCAGCACTAGCAGCACCCTTGGCTCTTTCCTTTAAAAGAAGATAAACTGGAATAGAAAGGGAGCTCTCCACTGAAATCTGACTGAGAAGTGAACCCTGTTTTAATGTGAATTAAACTAAGAAAAGGAGGATTTCAAGGTCCAGTCAACACAAAATGTCAAATAAGGAAAGTTTGCTTTCTACATTGCACTGTTATAGCTCATCAGCTCAAGTAGTCTTCCTTGACTGTTAACAGTGTCCAACAGGTGGACATTCTAAACATTAGAAATGCTGCCTGGCTGCTCAATTTCTACCTGCCTACTCAAA
Source organism: Gymnobelideus leadbeateri (assembly GCA_011680675.1). Lineage (NCBI taxonomy): Eukaryota > Metazoa > Chordata > Mammalia > Diprotodontia > Petauridae > Gymnobelideus > Gymnobelideus leadbeateri. The sequence continues at coordinate 53,021 of WOXC01007064.1, forward strand.
TGTTTGACTAGTAGCTAGCATTCTTTTAAGGGTAACTAGATGGTGCAGTGGATAGAGTACTGAGCCTGGAGTCAGAAAGACCTGAGTTCAAATTCAGCTTCAGACTCTTACTGTGTTACTCTAGATAAGTCACTTAAACCTGTTTGCCTTAGTTTCCCTAATTGCAAAATGAACTGGAAAAGGGAATGTCAAAGCACTCCAGTATTTTTGACAAGAAAACCTCAAATGAGGTCATAAAGAGTTGGGCTGGGCATAGCTAAACAAAAACACTTTCTTTTATACATTAAAAAGACAAATAGGGGTGGCTAGGTGGCACAGTGAATAGAGCACTGGCTCTGGAGGCAGGAGGACCTGAGTGTAAATCTGGTCTCAGACACTTACCACTTACCACTTACTAGCTGTGTGACCTTGGGCAAGTCACTTAACCCCAATTACCCTGCCTTCCCCCCTACCAAAAAAAAGAAAAGAAAAGAAAAATAACTATCTCATCCTTTCCTAGAGCAACCCTACAGAACCACATCTTATTCAACCAACTTTTCCTCCTGCAGTGTAAAAATCTTTTAATAGAAAACTATACTGAATGACAGAAATAGGCAAGCATAAGTGGAAGTAAATGCTATTTTTTTGCCTTCAGGAAAAGCAAGACTGAAAGAGTAAACCCCCACACAATAATTCAGGGTGTCAGACCAGATCCAACCATTAGTCCATCTACCTTCTACACACATCATGCCTAAGGCAAAGACAAGTACTTGCTGTAACAAACAGGAGAAAAAATCTAGGATGAAGCAGTAAATTTGGCAGTGCTGAACATAAATCTGATTTGTTTTTCCTTCTTTTGCAAAGGTGGAAGCTCATACCCTAAAGCACCCAATATAATTGTGCATGTTCCGCTTACCTTGCAAATGAAAATTATTTTTTAATCTTTCTCTGAATCCAGGCACAGCAGTTTTGATGCCCTCCTGCAGTTGTGAATTCTACAAGTTCATCAAATTCAATATTATATGAAGTATTAAAAACTTGACTAAAGTTTCTATCTAAATTATTAAAATCTCTAAAAGTTGAACTGTCAATTCACATTTTTCTCAGTTTTACAGTGGGTTTTTTTTTTTTTTGCCTGGGGAAAAAAAAAGTCTTAGAAACCTTTGAATGTTTATTTTTTTCCCCAAAATCCAATACTGAAAAAAAATCAAATGTAAAACTTTCTACAAAAAGACACATTACATTTTTTTTCTTAATTGGAAATATCTCTATGTCTTATTGAAGGACATTTTCATTGTTTTTGTTTTTTTCTTTATATATAATGCTGTTTGAATGTGAAATATCAAGAAAATCCTTGCCCTAAATCCCAACCAAGACACTAAAAATGATACAAAAGAAACTTGACCTTTGCAACTGCACTGCACTCGGAGTACTTTATTTTTTTTTTCCTGAAAAACATTGGCCAATATAACATGAAAAGACAACTCAAATTGACAAACATAATTTTGGAGATAGGAGTAGGACATTTTTGTTAAGTTATTTTTCCATTTTATACATCTTCATGACCCATTTTTGGGATTTTCTTTGCAAAGACACTGGAGTTGTTTGCCATTTCTTTCTCCAGTACATTTTATAGATGAGGAAACTGAGCTAAACTGGGCTAATAACTTGCTCAGGGTAACATATCTAGTAAATATGCAAGGACAGAATTGAACTCATGAAGAGGAGTCTTCCTGACTCCAGGCCTAGTACTCTATTGTGACACCTAGTTGCCCTAAAAGAAACTATATGGATTTAAATATTCAACTTTAAGAAAATGGGTTTCAGTGTGTTCTCAAATTTATTAGGTATATGCAAAGAATGAAAGCACAGATTAGTGTAAACCTTCTGTAAAGCAATTTGGAAACATGAAAGTGAAATGAATAAAATGTCTTTAACCCTTGACCCAGAGATTCCATTTGTAGCAACTACCTCAAGCAGGTTATTGACTAAAAGAAAGCCTTTACTTGTATCAAAATATATATAATATAATGTTATGGCAGTTAAGAACAAGAAATAATAGAATCCTATTAACTAGGGAATGGCTAAACTAATTGTGTTATGTGAATATAATGGAATATTATTGTGTAAGAAACAATGCGTATGTTGAATATAGATAGCATAGAAAGACTACATCAATTGTTGCAAAGTGAAGTAAGCAAAGATAATAAAGGAACATATAAAATCATATACACATTAGGCAAAACAATGCTCATGAGAAGAATAACAACCACAAAAAATAAGAAAATGAAAGTTGAAAAATGGGTAAGAAGAAAAGTCAGAATATGCTTTTCCTCTAGCCTTTTGCTCAGGTGGAAGGTGAATAGGTATTGAATATTACAAATATTGCAACTTTCTATATATTGGTTTTGCTGATTTTTTTCTCTTTTTCCTTAATAATAAACTTTCTTATAAGGAATGGTTCTCTGGGAAAATAGAGGGGGAGGAATATAAAAGAAAATTTAGAAGATATAGGAACAAATATTATCAATACAATATTTTGGAAAGAAAAGAATGATGATGCAGAAAAATCTTGGCAATAAAAAACCTTGCCTAAGTCTACAGCCTGGATCTCCTTTGAAACCTAATTTAGACCCTGTGGTGTTCTTAGTCAATAAAGTATAATTAAGGAGATGGTCCAATCTGAATACTTCATTGTTTCCTACCTGGCTGATCTGAACATCATCCCTGCCTCAATAATTAATCTTTTTGAAAGATTGCATCAACTTTGACACTCATTCTTCCTCAGCATCCCATATAAATCAATTTCAAGGGATAGCACACCTAATAACATTCATTTGTCTGCAGTTAGAAAATGTAGCTTCTGAATGGTGTCTTTGTCTTTGGCCAAAAACAAATGTTTCTGGGTAAAATATTTTCTAGTGGATATTTTATATGTGTAGTAAGAAGGGATGTTTGCATGTAGTCCAGTGGTCTCTTTTTTAATATTAAGAAATTTAGCTTCTTCTCCCACAGGAGGCAGCTGCTCCTAGCTTCTGCCCCAGTCCCAGTGCCACCATTCCTGCTCTCAGCTCAGTGAAGTCAACATGCAGGCTGTTCTCTCCTGTTCCATGGCTCCACAGAGTCACAGCTACCACAACTGGGAAACAATTATCCCAGCCCCCATACTTTCCTTTTAGTCTGCAGATCCTGTTTGTGATGCCATTACACCATAATGTAATGCCAAGCAAAGGCAACTTCCAAGGTTCAGAATACCAGCATAGTAACTCTCCATTTTATTCCGTGACAAATTAAGGCAAAATGTTCTTTGAACAGAGAAAATCAAAATGCAGCATTCACCAAGTATCATTCAATAATTTCCAAGTACTACTCCACCCCTGGGCAGTACATTCATTCAGTGAATCACAAAGTCTCTCTTCTCAAGTGGAGATTAAGATTAGTTTCCAATAATAAACAAAGTATATTTATTTGGTCCATCACAGAGCACAAAAAAGTGAAGTTTCTCACCCCTGGATCACAACTGAATTACAAATTATCATCAGTTAATACCAAGGACCTTCTTAAAAGGGGCTGGGGAGAGTACAAAGGCCATCTACCCCTGAGCTACATTAAGGTAAAGATATTTTCACAGCATTTAATACCCAGAGACTTCTTTTCTTCATCTTGACCTGAGGCAAGTTCTCAGCAATCTCTGTTCCTGGGAGACAAAGCTTAACAAGGCCACAACTTGAGTAATGTGCAAGATGTTTGCTTTTGATTTCAGATAAAAGCTTTTTAATGGTGTCAAAAACAAAAAGCTTCTGTGCATATACTTCACAGGTATTTTAATTTTATTTACTTGTGTTTGTCTATTATTTTTAGCACAAATGACTACTCTTTTCTCCCTTCTCAAAAGTTGTTTTTTTTTTTACTCTTTCTATTGATATAATCATGTGGACCTGGAACTGACATTTTTGTTTTTAACACGATCCATTATGTTGCCTAGTTTAAGAATGTTGAATTATCTTTGTATCCCCAATACAAAACTCACCTGGTAATAATGAATGAGGTATTGGGGAATAATAATAATAAAAAGCATCTAAATGAAGCTTTAAAGTGTAAAGAACACCTACATGGGTTTTCATATTTGTTTGTCATAACAACAGAGAATTGCAGGTATACTTAGAATTAAAGGGTAGGGTATGGGTAATGATCCAGCAAAGGAGACTGAGATGGAATGGTCAGATGGGTAGGAAAAAATTAGGAGAGAGCAATGTCATATACAAAATAAAACCAAAGGCTAAGGACTGAGACTGCCTAGGAGGAGGTAGTGGAGAATGCTGCAGATATTAATAAGGATGATGACTGAGAAGAAAAAAAAACATTCAATTTAATATTTAAGATATTGATGGCATCTTAGAATAAATGGCTTCAGTTGAGCATAAGGTTCAATTCCAGATTGAAATGAGTGAAGGGAAAAGAAGAAATGGGGGTATATATATATATATATATATATATATATGTATATATATGTAAGTATGTACATATTTTTTTCTAAGAATTTTGCTATTAAAGTAAGAAAACACATAGGATAATAGTATAAGAGATAGTAAGGTCAAATAGATGCATATAAATATAAATGTGTGTGTGTGTGTGTGTGTGTGTGTGTGTGTGTGTGTGAGAGAGAGAGAGAGAGAGACAGAGACAGAGACAAAGACAGAGACAGAGAGACAGAGACAGAGAGAGATAGAGAGAGACAGAGACAGAGAGGAGAGGGGGAGGGAGATTAAGTCAGTAGGTAGACAAAGATAAAAATTTATAAATTCAATCCAACTAGGATCAGAAATGAAAATTTTAATCAGGGAATATTTTATTATATATTGATGAATATTTGATATTTAGGGATGTATGGGGAGTTGACACAAATATATATGTATATATATACATACATACATACATATAAATATAAATATTCACCAATACATAAGTTGTCAAAGGATTAAAAACAAAGAAAACGATTCTAAAGAGACCTATATAATATAAAGTGAACTAGGAACAACCGTGATGACAGTGCCAAATAGTTGTGAATAGGAGAAAATCAAATTTAAGTGATGCCTGATGTTTTACCTCACATCTGGAAAACCAGCAAGGAAGATAAAATAAATAATCAATTTTGAAGGGGCTGTATAAGAAGGCAGTAAGACAAATACACTCTTAGTGGAGCTATATATTGGTCCAACCATTCTGCAAAACATTTTAGAACCATGATAGAAAAGTCATCAAACTGTTTATACCTTTTCATTCAGGAAACTCAGTACATTACACATAGTCCAATGGGGAAAAAAAAACACAAATAGCAGAATGTTCAAAGCAAAGTTATTCAAGGTCTTCAAAGATTAAAACAAATCTGGAAGCAATATGAGTGATTGACTTTTGAGGAATGGTGGTACAAATGTCATATAAATATAATTATAAATTCAATTAACATGTGGAAACTATAAAAGACAAGCAATAAAAACTGATGATAAGAGAGGAAGAAATAAGAGTTTGCCAGGCACAATGACCACAATGCAAAACAAAAATAACACTAAAAACCAGCTGCACTCAGATTGTTATGTCCAATCTTGATTCCAGATAATAGATATTGCAGTACATTATCTTCTTCTTGGCAGGGTTGGGAGATTATCAATACAGACTATTTCATACATTATCAGAAACATTTATTTTGTAAGTTGGTTCTAATTGACTTTTATATTCTTGGTGATAAGTAAAGAATCAATGTTGCTCATGTACTTGTAAATTATTGTGATACATATGTATATACATACATACACACATATATAAATACACATACATATGCAAAAGAAAGGCACCAAGAAATAAAGCAAAGCTGAAGAAAAAGAATTGTATATAAAATAGAGTTACTAGGATTGGGGAAATTACAGAAACAGAATTTGTGAGATGGAAGGGGATCTCAATGATCATTAAATCCAACCCACACATCAAAGGTATCAAAAGTGACTCAGTGGACAATCTAAAGTTTTCTCCCATGGGTGAAAAGTATAGGTTGGGTTTTTTGTTTTGCTTTTTAAAAATTACTATTATAGCTCTCATATTTCTTATCCATCCATCCATCCATCCATCCATCCATCCATCCATCCATCCATCCATTCACTGACAGATTTGAAGTTGTATTCTGTAAGATTTCATTTGCTGAAAATTTGTATCATCTTCTATGTCCAGACAACATTTTTTCCTATCTTAGTGTGACTAACCACAATTCTGCTTAGTTAGTTCCAGAACAAGTAATGAATTGGGCTTCTGGATATGAAAACAATGGCATGTCCACTCACTCTATTCTTTTACAATGCCCAGGATTATCATAGCATTTCAACATTATGAGCTAATGGAGGAAAAAAAAAAGATGTAAAGCAATATTTTCTCATGGAACATAAAAATGCCATTCAGTATTATGAAATGGGAATATTAAATGTGTGAACTCCTGAAAAGTAATTTGGTTTTGTCACGATACAATAAGTTTGTATCAGATACTAACAGATACCAAGTAACTGAATGATTACAGTGCAATGCATCCTGCCATCTCCTCTAGTAGATCAGACTAATGTGACAGGAGTGGAAATAATTGGAAGTGATGTGGATGAATATTTGGAATCAAGATTCAAACATAAGGTATAAATGTCCTTCTGTAAGTTCAATAACCATTCCCCAAGTTCTACGTACCGTTTCATCTGGAAACCAGCATCCGACATTGACAGTTCCCCAGATATTGTGGTACTTTCATTGGGATCCAGCATCCTGTTCCTTTGATTTATACATGTATAAAATAAACTAGTATATGCATGCTATTCCATATGAAACATCCTATTCAAAGCAATATGACAACCACTGCTTTATTTATTATCCCTGCTGGAAAATTCACATTATAGAGTTGCCAACTGTCTCAGATCATACTTTGAATTTCTCTTCTGCATTCCCATTGAGAAGCAAGGATTAAAAAAAGGATAAAATCAACTGAGCTTGTGTGATAATAATAACTAAATTTCTAGCTTGGAGAAGTAAATGTATTTTTTAACTATATGTATGCCAATAGAGAATATCCTTAAGTATAGAAGATATCTAACAAGTACATTTACGTAGATTAATGGATATTATATATATGAAATATTAGCAGCAATCAATTTAGTGCTAGAATGAATCTTAGGGGCTACTCTGTCCAAACCCTCCATTTATAGATAAAGACACTGAGGCAAACAGAGGTTAGAACTAGGGTGAAAACTCTGGTCTCCTAAATTTAGTACAGGGCTTAAGTCTATATCCTAGGAGTTTTGAATGAATCAATCAATGTATTAATCAGTGGATGAAAAAAAAAAACCTTAAGTACTTATTCTATGTTTAGGTAATATCGTATAAATCAAGAGGGTTGCCCTCAAAGCTAGGAAGAAGGAGGGTCTAAGTTCTATCTATGGAACAGTGGCTGGGTTACTCTGAGAAAGTTATTTAATATGTCAGTGGTCTAGGCATATCTCTATTAATCTAAGTTACAGAGAAAGTAACAATTTGAACTGGAAAAGAAAGATTTCTCATTTGGGAACTCACATATAATGAAACCAGAGATCCAAATGTTTTCCCAGTCTTACAATATTCCAGGCACAATACTAAGCACTGGGGATTGGGAAACAAAAAGCAAGTTACTTTTTACCATCAAAGAGCTTATATTCTAAGAAGGTAAGTTAATACATATAAAGGAGTGGTGGAGAGTATTGCTTTGGTCCCAAAATTTATATGGCTATTTAGTGGAATCAAAAGGAAACTAATTGAAAGTCCTTGTCAGGAATGTTGATTGTTCCAAGAATGAGAGGCAGAAAATGAGGAAGAGAAATCAGGCAAAATGCCAGGGAGCTGATAAAAGACTGGAGTTGATAAGGTCTGGAGTAGGCCAAGTATGGTAAGGTCTAACCAACCAAAAACCCAATGTCCCATTTGAGACAGAAGACGGTAGCAGAAGCATGATGAAAGATGGCTAGAGATCAGACACAAATGAAAAGCCAGCAAAGGAGACATTTATATCAAGAGAAGGCATTTCAGGGTGGCAAGGTGGCACAGTGAATAGAGTATCGGCCCTGGAGTCAGGAGCAACTGAGTTCAAATCCGGCCTCAGACACTTAACACAAAAACTAGCCATATGACCTTGGGCAAGTCATTTAACCCCAACTGCCCTCCAAAAAGCAAGAGAGAGAGAAAGAGAGAGAGAGAGAGAGAGAGAGAGAGAGAGAGAGAGAGAGAGAGAGAGAGAAGGTATTTCATAATAATTTTCAAGAGCCCAAGTGGTCTGATTGTCAAGAAGAAAAGAATAGATGAATGTCTTTCTATCTCTCTGGGTTCACCTAGGAAAAGGAAACTTAAACAAAAAGATCAATACTGAATGGATTGTGGGAAGATAGGCACACAAATGCATGTTGGTGGATTTGTGAATCTATAAAATCACATTGGAAAGCAATTTTGGAATTATGCAAATAAAGTGATTATAACATCCATCCTTTGATTCAGAGATTGAACTACTAGGAATATAGCCCAAGGAGATCATCAATAAGAAGAAAGTCAACATTGACAAAATATTTAAGACATCACTTTTTGAGGTATCAAAGACCTAGAAATAAAATAGATGTATTTTAATTGGGCAATTGTTAATTGAGTTATGGCAAATGAATTTAATGTAGTAATGGATACAGAGAAACATGGAAAGACTTACATGAATTGAAGTTCAGTGGACAAAGCCAACAAACCAATATATTTTACAGAATGGCTCTGATAACGTAAATGGGAAGAACCATGACTAGAAAATTGCTACAATTATTTTCTAAATAAATTCTCTGGGGAAAAAGAGTTTTCTCTTAAAGAAGCCAAGTTCTAAAGCAATATGAAGTTTTTTGATGTTACTAAATAAGTCTTTTAAACCTGTGGAATTAACCAAGCAATGATGGGTTTTACTGTTTTTAATTATTGCTATCTATGTTTGGTAATCCAGTCTAGTATCTTTGCCAAGAAAACCCCACAGACAAAGTCTGTGGGGTCTCAAAGACATGTGGGCATGACTGAACTTCCCTTTCTAATGCATCTTTTCCCCCTAAACCATTCCTCCCCTTTTTTCCTCCTTCTCTCTCTTCTCCTCTGCTCCTCTCCTCTCCTTTCTCCAAATGGGGTATCTTACCCTTACCTGAGCATGTTCTTCCTAAAGGAAGGTAAATTTTGATGACTAGTTATCTTGGCGTTTACTGGCTACATTTCTTTCTCTTAAACCCAATTCACTCTGAAGCTCTTGGATTAGGCAGCAACTGATTTCTGCCCAAGCACCAGATACACACATTAAATCCAACCCACACATTAGAGGCATCAAAAGTTACTCAGTAGAGAATCTAAAGGTTTCTTCCATGGGTGAAATACATGGATTGGTTTTGTTTCCTTTTCTAAAATCACTATTATGGCTCTCGTTATTAGTTACCATTTTAACTTTTCCAGCTCTCTTGGCTCAGAGTGACCGTAAATAGTGGTTGCTTCTCTTTTGCCCAGCAAGCCCCAGCGTCTTCCCTTCCTAGTTCATTTTTTTTTATCAGATGGGTCATCCCTTGACTCACTTCTTCAACAGCATTATTCACTGAATGGTTGTTGCCTCACTTAAGTTAGAACTCTGAAAGACTCTAGCTTAAAGAGGCCAAGGTCTACCACAACACATTGGGCCATCCCCAGTTCTTTTGATCTATATCTCACTGCTGGACCCTGATGACTGGAGGAAAAAGTGAGGCTGGTGACTTTGGATAGGCCTCTCTCACTCAAATCCAATTCAATGAAAGTCATGTCAACATCTCCCTGATGCCATGATCTTCAAGTTTGAAGGACAAACCACAAACACAATCTTCCCCTGTCTCAGAGAATAACCCCTTATAACAAAGAATTAAAAAAAAAGAACTAATGCAGAAAAACTAGCATATTGAACAGTCTACTATAAAGTATGCCTAATATACATATTTTCCTTTTCCTCCAGGGTCAACTGATGTAAAAAGCAAATCAATTTTAATTGGAAGGCTATTTTTCACTGTTTAGGGGGAAAAAGTATTAGGTTAAATAGTAATTGATAAGTTTAATGTGAAAATAATAATTTTGTACATATTTAATTCTTGTTTTAGGTTATCAGTCTTTAAATATTATATGTTTGCATGAATGATGATTGTTTCCTTGTCACTTTTTATTATTTTAAGTTGTATTTAAACCACCTTAATTAATCATATGCTATAATCAAAGATTCAATTATCCCCTCCTAAGGGAAACCTAATTGGCTTATCTATGCAGTCAGATCCAAGTACCATTCTCCAAAATATTCGCTATCTGAATTGTGGTTATATAGCTGAAGAAGAAATAAAAGTCCTCAAAAAAAGTTACAGGCAATATATATAATACAAAACTATAGGACTAAGGCAAATGTAATTAGAGGGCTTTTAACATCCCTGATTGTATACAAATCCAATATGGCTTCCAAGTACCTCAGACAGTGTCTATACAATTTCATACATGGTGATGGTTTCTGATGTAGTTTATGCATAAAAAATCAAGGTAACAGAGCAGCCAGGTGGCACATTGAATAGAGCACTGGCCCTGGAGTTAAAAGGACCTGAGTTCAAATCCAGCCTCAGACACTTGACACACCTACTAGCCATGTGCCCTTGGGCAAGTCACTTAACCCCAATTGCCCTGCCTTCTCCTCTCCAAAAAGCAAGAAAAAAATCAAGCTTGGTTAACATAAAATAATCACTAGATGGAGGTTCGCCCCTAATCAATTGACTATCAGTTATTTAATTGTCAAATAAATACATAATTAGTTACCTAAACAAGAAAGTATTCTTCAGGATCTCTGAACATTTTTTTAGAAAACAGTTCTAGAATTCAAAATCACAAGAAGCATATCATTTAAACATTTTAAATTTCTGAAAAAATATTGAAAAAAATTAGGCATTAGATTTTTGGTTTCTTTTCAATACTTTTTTTTATGAAACATTTTTACCCTAATTCCATATCAAATGAGGCTTTAAAACTTCTATTAGTACTTTGAAGGCTGACATTTCTAAAGAAAGTAGACTATGCTTTTATTTCACTTTTTAAAAAATTTTTCATCATTTATATTCCAATCTGTATATCCACGTGACATTGAATATAATGTGTTTATGGGAGATAGCTACTCACATATAATATATGATTTCTCACAAGCAAACTTTTCAACTTTTTGATAATACAGATTAATAGTATGGACTTGAAAATCATTAGGGAAGTGGGAAATAAAGAAAGACTTCATTGTCATAACTAAAGTAAGCCAATGACTTCTTAATATGTTTCTCCTTCACTACCATTTATTAATGGTCAAATTTTGAATGTAGAAACAGTCATTGGATGTGGTGAGCCAAAGAGGCCTGAGCCAGGACTTCAGATAATTACCCTGATATCAGTGGACCTGAACTACAAAGACCTCTTCGAGATGTGACTTTTCACTAAGTCAGCTCAGTAGTTCTTTTGATATGGGTTACACTTATAGGGATGGTATTTGAGTTCTGAGACTAAGAGGCTCTGCCCCAAAACTCTGGTTGTCCAAAACATTTGCAGGAAGTCAGTTCTTATGCAGATGTTCTTGATGATGCAGCCTTGGCCATTAGCCAGCTCTCAAGAGCATCCTTTCTGATGTAACTGACTGAGATAAGAGATAACTGCCCAAGACTCTATGGCACCTAGGAAACAATGGGCCTTATTACCATGCTACTTCCAGGATACAACAGACTAAGATAATGATTTCTCTTCCTTCCCATCCTTTGTCTCTTTGCTCTATAAAAACCTTTCCCTGAGTATCAATAAATGGAGTTCATGGTTCTTCCTTGAGCTACCCACATGGCCTGGTCTTTTCTTATTCACGTCTCCAGAATCATGCTAAGTGCTGGACACTGAGCAGCCCAAGGCAATTGGAAATCTTTGCGACGAAGTGTCTGATTTCTTGAGGAAATTGAGGTGATATCTTTTAAAAAATTTTTTCTCTCATTATTCTGCAAATTAATCATTGAAATCATCTGAGACTGTGTTTTGTTGTTATTTAATAAAAGCTTATACACTAAGCTTTTTTCAGGTTTCACCTTAGGAAAAAATACTTTTAATAGATGAAACTAAAAAAAAAGTAAATAGTTTATTCAATTATTGTGGTTGGATATTGAGAAAGCCAATGAGTAATGATAGACTTGAATAGATTTATCTTATGATTATTGAAAAATGTAAAAAGAAGTTAAAAGTTTGATCCTCATTTATTATTCTATGATAGCTAAAGAAAGTTCTTTAAAATGAGATGTTTATAAAGTCAAACAAAACACTGGGATCACAAAGGTTCTTCTAATCTAAAGGAGCATCTAGTCTAATTCCACTTTACAGATAAGGAAACTAAAGCAAAGAGGAGTAGAATGTCTTACCAAACTCAGATAGCTAAATTGTTTAAGTTTCAAGGCTATACTAGGACTTCTGGCTTCTAACCAGAATAGAAAAAAATGCAGATTAAAAATAGAATATATTAGAATAGAATGATAATTCTTTGTTTTTTATATAATTGCAAGTTAAGCATCTGGAACACTCTCTAGCAAAATATAGAGATTGAACAAATGCTTACTGAATGTAATTTGCAAAAGATTTTCCTACTTAAAACCTATGAGGCACGTAGTGCAAGTATTATCTCTAGTTTGTAGATAAGAAAAATAAGACTGTATAAGAGGTTAAGAATTTATGCATGGCCTACCAGTCCCTAAATATCAGAGCAAAAACTCAAATCAAACTGATTCATGACTACTGGCATTTCCATGACAATACTGATGCAGGTAGAAAGAGTATTTAGAGCAAAAGAGGGTAATAAAGAATGGATATACATTTTAAATATTTTAAAGAGAATTGGTGACTAAATATGTAGGTACTGCTTAGACCATAAGGTAAAGTCTTGAATTTTAGACTTGACCATCACTAATGAATTTATGATTGGGAATTATTTCACCTCTTCAGTTTTTATTGCTATGTCAAACTAGACAATAATCCTAATATTCTCCCAGAGTTGCATTAAGGGACCAATCAGCCAATACTAGTGACCAGATGATGAAAAGAGTTAAGGTATAATAAAGTTTTTTTAAAAGAGAAAACTATCCAGATATGAGGGAATGCCATTTTTAAAGAAATGAATAGGGACAGCTAGGTGGTGCAGGGGCCACCTAGAGCACCAGCCCAGGAGTCAGGAGGACCTGGGTTCAAATCTGGACTCATACACTTGAAATACTTACTAGCTGTGCGACCTTGGGCAAGTCACTTAACCCCGATTGCCTTGCATAAAAAAAGAAATTACTAATTCCCTCAATTCAAGAAATATTTCTTAAGTAACTGCAATTTTCTGTCAGTTCACTAGTATTCATTCAGTGTCTAATATAGGCCATACACTGTGTTAAATGTTGAGGATAACATTAAAAGCAAAAGAAAGCACATGTTCTCAAGAAGCACTTAGTCTAATGGCTGAGAAACATGCAAAGAACTAGATAGATAGGGGCGGCTAGGTGGCGCAGTGAGTAGAGCATCGGCCCTGGAGTCAGAAGGACCTGAGTTCGGATCCAGCCTCAGACACTTAACACACAAACAAAAACCTAGCCATGTGACCTTGGGCAAGTTACTTAACCCCAATTGCCCTCCAAAAGGCAAAAAAAAAAAAAAACAAAAAAAAACTAGATAGATAGACAGACAGATAGTATATAGTTATATAGATAGATGGAGGTGTGTTAATGTATGTATATGTGTATATAGGTGTAACATATGCATATATGGAGTGTATATAAATACACACAAATGTGATATATATGTATATATAATCACTATTCCGTTTGACATCAATTAAATATAAAGAGATATGAAATAATTTACATATGTATATGAGTTATATATGCATATTATAATAAAATATTTGTGTCTATATTTGCATATGTGTATGTATATTTATTTGCATGTGTGTGCATATTTGTTTTCCTATAGAAAATAAAATTCTAGGTGGTCCTTAAAGAGCCCAAAAGAAACTGGGAGGCAGAGATGAAAGGGGAGAGAGACCCAGGCACACAGCCAGGCAGTAAAATTGGCTAGGATCAGGAGAGGGTGTTTCTAATATGAGAGATATAAGGCAGCCAGTGTCAGTGGATTAGAGGAGACATAGTGGAGGGTGGAGATATAAGATCTATGTAGACTAGAAAGTTAGGAAGGGACCAGGTTATGAATGGCTTTAAAAGTCAAACAGAGTATATTTTGTTTGATCCTGGATGGATAAAAGAAACCACCGGAATTGATTGAATAGGGGATGATGTGCTCAGACCTGTGCTTTAGGGGATAATCAACAAAGAAGGCACTTGCTTTAAGATTCTTTCCCAATCTTCCTTAATGCTAGCTTTTCCCCTTTGTTAATCATCTCCAATTTATCAAAGTAATTTGGGTCCAGATCCAGGCTCTGCAATTTCCTTCTTTATGATTTTGGGGCAAACCATTTATCCAGTGTAAACCTCAGATTATTCATCCATAAAAAAATAATGTAAGGCTTGAATTAGATGATCTTTAAGACTCTTTGCAACTATAAACCTCTTTTTCTATAATGCAAAATAATCTCAAGAAGAAGAGAATGACTGGAAGAATTGGAAACACCTCAAGTAGAAGGTGGTATCTGAACTGAGCTTCGAAAGAAGCAAAGTAATCTAAAATGTGGCCATGAGGAGCAAGTGCATTCCAGACACAGGGAATGTATCTGACAAGAATTTGACTGTGTAAAGGCATAGAGTGGGAGATGAGATTTGAGGCAGAGTAAGATCTGGAAAACTTTTTTGACTAGAACAAAGAGTATGAAGGGTAGAAATACCAAATAAATATCAATGAAAATTGGAAAGGCTTATAAAAGCTAGATTTTTTAGAGCTGTAAATGCCAAAGTATAGAATTTGTATTCTAACCCAAAAGCAATAACACATCACCTAATTTTCTATAAGCCAAAATAATCAAATTCATTTTTTCCAGCTCAGAAATTCCAGTGAGGTGGAAGAGACAGTATTCCTTTAGAATATAAATGCCAACTCCCTTTAAAAATATAAAGTAAATACTGTTAAATTATTTCTATGGCCACAACTATTTTATGAATATGCAAATTATCCTTTAAAAAATATTTCAGGTTTTTTCCATTTATTTCCATTTATTTCTTACTTGAGGGAAAAAATATCCATATATACTTACAACCCATGGTTTGTACAATTATAGAATATAAGCATTATTTATATTATACTTAATCACAGCCACAGATCCTTCATTTTCTTGACCTCCGCTGTACTGTATATTATTTCATAACTGAGTGATAAATTTTTATATCAAGAGAAATACTTTAAATGATGCAAATAAAATCAAATGTTATAAACAGACTTAAAGAATAGAATTTAAGAATAAATGCCTCACATCTGTGAGTAGAGATAGGAGGCGGATAGGCAGAGTGGATTTTGTTGATTCTCTTAGCTTCTCTCAAAATAGGTCAGTGCCATCACCTCTCAGCCAGAATTTGACTAAGCCAGAGGTGGTCTGGCTTTCTGGGAAGTCACTTTGACATCGTTCTCTGAATGCCCACTCAAAATATATGCATTCCACCTGTTTGGTTTTCTGGCTTGTTCTTTCTTTACCCTTAACTGCAACTCTCCCCTGTTACTTTCCAAAGCCAAAAGCAAAATCTTCTCAACCACTCCAGCTCATTTTCCACCCAACACAACATTCTGTACCACTATGGTGTATTTCCCAAAGATAGAAAAACAAAAATCCCAGAATACCTAATTAGTTTTTAAAACATTTCCCAAGGTGGGAAAAAAATCAATACTTTACAAACTTTCTTTTCTTTATGGTACAAACAGATTCTGATGTGACCCCCAGGTTTCCCCTCACAGTGTCTCTCCTTCGTGATAGAGATTTAACAGAGTTACATTCTTATAGATGCTTCTTATTTCATATAATGACCATTATCCAAGAAACATTTGCAAATAATCTTGTCAAAATGAGACATTCAGAAAGCTGACCACATGTGCTAAAATGTGTCAGGTCAATAGATGTTAGAGCAGGTTGCACACTTAACTATGAGCTAAATGGATGAATTGCTTCATTTCATCCTGATTCTCCAGGTTAGATTGAATGCTTTTTCCTTACTTCACCTTGTCACTGACAGGAAGAGAACTGGGAGATTTAAGTTCATACTCAGTACCTTCTTCCAAAATGTGATGCTATTTTAGAACAATGAAGTTATTTCTTTTTAAATTAAAGCATTTGCTTTCTTTGGTCCTCCAAAGTGATGGTTTCTCAATTATAAAATTATACAAAAAAATAGATATTGACCAATCAGAACTATTTTCATCTTATCACTGCACTGGTAGGTACTATACAATGTTCTGCAATGACACATGAAATGATTATATATTTAAATAGAAAAAAATAACCAGTCCTTTCAACTTTTCAAATGTACAAGATATACTAGTAAATGAACAAATCTTGATAAAGCATTTAATATGTTCCAGATACTGTGCTCAGTGCTAAAGAATCTAAGAAAAGGGGGGAAATAGTCCCTACCCTCAAGGATTACACATTCAAATGGAGGAGCTTATATAAAAAAAAGAATATACTGGTTAAATTGGAAATAATCTCAGGGGGAAGGCATTAGCATTAAGAGGATTTGGAAAAGAGTGATAGTAGCTGAGACTTGAAAAAAGTCAAGGAATCTAGGAAGTGGAAATATGGAGAAAAAGATTCAGAGGATGGGAGACAGCCAATGAAAAAAAACATCATGCAGGAGATGGAATTTGTTGGGAAAGGAGACTAGAGGCCCATGATGGTAGAGTAATGTAGGGGATTAAAGCATGAATAGGTTGGGATGGTTGGAAAACATAAAGTTATGAAGGCCTTTAAAAGTCAAAGGAGATTTTATATTTGATTCTAAAGGTAATAAGGAGTCACTGGATTCTACTGAGTATGTAGGGGAGCTTTGGTGTGTGTGTGTGTGTGTGTGTGTGTGTGTGTGTGTGTGTGTGTGTGTGTGTGTGTGTGTGCGCGCGCAGGGGGTGGGTGGGGGGAAGGTGTTGTGATATGATCAGACCAGTTTTTTAGGGAAATCATATTAGATGAGTAGAGGACAGACTGGATTAGGGAGAGATGAGGTAGGGAGACCAACCAGAAGACTTTTGCAATAATCCAGGCATGAGGAGATGAAGACCTGCAGGAAGGGGGTGGCAGTGTCAAAGAGCAGAGAACATATATGAGAAATGTCAAAAAGTAGCATCTATAGGACTTAGCAGCAGTTTAGATGTAAGCTGGCAGAGGTTCCCAAACTTATTTGACCTACTGCTTCCTTTTAAAAAAAAAATTACTCAGTGCCCTCTTGAAAATCTACTTCCTTTAACCCTTTAAGGTTTTTGTTTTGTTTTGTTTTTTAATGTGCATAATTTGATAAAACAATACCACCCCCTGGATCATTGAAGCATCCCTAGGGGGCAGTATCGTAAACTTTGGGGACCTATAGCTGTAGAGGAAGATGAGAAAGTGTAAAGAATCAAGGATGATACACAGGTTGTGCGCTGGTGATTCAAAGAATAGTGATACTCTTGAGAGTAATAGGAAAGTTTGGAAGAAGGGAGAGTTTCATAGAAAATAGAATGAGCTTCATGGTGCATATGTTTAAGATATCTATGGAATACGATTTAGACTGGCACATTTCTTTAAGACATACCAAGTCCAAGTTCTGATATTTTGCAGTTTTAAATGTATTCCCCCTGGTCTTTCCAATTATTTCCACTATCAATTAAATACATGAACACACCTGTACACATATGTCTTTATAACAAAATCTTAAAACAATCTCTAGCCACCATTGTTGTTACACATAAAGCTAGGGTTCATAGACTTGTTTAGATCTTGCCTTTGTATTGAATGGGAGAAAAGCATTTCTCTTGCACTTTAATTACAAAAGCTTTTAGTTCTCCTTCAATGTACCTGTCTATAATGATTGAAATACTAGCACCTTTATGTTCCCTGAAATGATGCTTCTTTGAGCACACCATGGGCCCTTCTCTGACTTCTGCCAAGATGCATGAACTATGTATTATACTCTATAACGCAGGATAACAGGTTACAGAATTTTCTGAACAGAACTCATTTGTATGCATATCCTGCACACAAGATATGTAACTATGTTAATTGCAAAGACCACTTATTTAAAGCAAGAAGGAGGAGAAATAACTACTCTTATTGCTAGGCTATAAACCAGTCCATTGAAGGCACAAAGAGACAATGATCATGGCAATCTCTTCTTGATATCTAACAAATCTTGGAGAGTCATTCTGTATTCTGCTCTGGGACAGCTTCATGGCAGGTTGTTTTTTTCCTCTCTCTCCATTTCTCTCTCTCCTTCACAGGCTCAAGAACTGATAATGCATTTAGAACTTAAATTCTGAGGATTCATGTATACATGTTTGTCATTGATCTTAACCCCAAACCCAAAAAAAGCAACAAGAGAAAAAGAAACCAAAACAGTTTGGAATCAAGTGACTGAAATTCAAATCACAGCTCTGATAATTTACTAGATGACCATTGGTAATCCTCTCCACACTATCTCTCTCTCCCTCAGTTTTCTCAAATGCAAAATGAAGAGTTTGAAACAGATGATGCCATTGCTTGGAAAATTAGAAAGTGGTTTGGAAGAAACTAAATATAGACCAATATCTTCCAACATTTACCAAGATAAGGACAAATTGTACACATAACTTACCTAGACCAAAAAGGGAATATTACAAGTATTTTTCAATGAATATTTTATCTATCAGATTTATGGATAAGAAAATAATTTATGAATAAATGAGGTAAAATGTTGAGATATAAATGGATAATCTTGATTATATTATATTAAAAAGATTTTGTACAAATAAAATCAATGTAGCCAAGATTAAAAGGAAAGCAGAAAATCAGGGTGTGTATAGATAGATTCTCAGATAGAGGCCTCACATCTCAAATATATCAGGAACTGAGACAAACTTTTTAAGAATATAAATCATTCTCTAATTGATAAATGGTCAAAGGATATTAACATGCAGTTTTTAGAAGAAAAATGTGAAAAATGCTCTTAATTACTATTATCAGAGAAATGCCAATTAAAACATCCTACACCTATTCAATTGGCTAATTGATAGAAGTGGAAAATTAGAAATATTAGAGTAGATGAAAAATTTGGACACTAATACACTGTTGGTGGAACTGTGACTTGATCCAATGATTTTGGAGAGCAAACTGGAATTATGACCAAATTATGTAAAACTGTATATACAATTGATCTAGTAACATTATTAAGTCTGTTTCCCAAGGATATCAAGGAAAAAGGAAAAGAACTTATATGCTCTTAAATATTTATAGGAGCTTTCTTTGTGGTGACAAAGAATTGGAAATTGTGAGAATACCCATCAATTGGAAAATGGCTGAATAAGTTATGGTATATAATTGTGATGAATACTACTATACTGTGAGAAATGATGAGCAGGTTGATTTTAGAGAGAAAAAAATCCACATGGAAATATTCCCATGAAATAATGCAGAGTGAAACAAGAAGAACCAAGAAAACATTATCTAAAGTTATAGCAATATTATTTCAAGAGTAACTGTGAATGACTAAGTTATTCTGAATAATATGAATATTCAAATCAATTGTGAAGGAAAATGTTAGCCATCCAGTGAAAGATCTGATATATGGAAATATAAATTATAGGGAAGGTATGGAGGGAGGGAGACAATTCAGAATTCATAACATAACCAATAAATAAATAAACATTTTTAATGGATGATACCTAAGTTCTTTGCACTGTCAAAGCTATGAAGAAAGATTATGAATGCTAGGGGACAAAGCAGCAAGCAATCACTGAAAGATATTAATTATCACCTATGGACAATACCACCTGGAAAATGAGATAGATGGGGATGGATCCTAGATACTGTACAAAGGATCATCTATTAGCTACATGTAATTGGATTTCTGTGTTTAATTCTACTTGTTTTTTCCCCCTAATACTAAATGCAAATTATTGACAAGAGCAGAGGTACTCAATAGCAAAGATTTATTCCAAGAAGGCAAGGATAGATACTGGTCCCATTGCTAGGGAAAAAAAGTTAGCTAGGGATAGTTGGTCCCTGGTTGGGAGCTGATTAAGAGCAGCTGCAGGTGTGAACATCATTGTGCTTGATCAGTTGACCAGAGAGGCTTCTGATATAACTGGTAATCAGCAGTCCCAGAATATGGGACAAAATGTGTTGGTCAGGACATATCAAACTGCAGAAAAGCCATCTGTTTTTTTTTTCTTTTCTCATTTTTGTACTATTTTCTAACTAGGCAACATCATAATATTTTAACATAACCAGTCATATTTTGCTAAAATATGTTAGGTTTTGTGAAGCAGTCAATTACATTAAAGGTAAATATTAACTCTGAAGAATGTTGCTTTTGTATACATACTTCAGAACACTCATATCAAAACATGCATGTACTAAGCAGGCTTTTTCTTGAAATACTGTGAAGGTTAGCTAATACTTACATCTATTACAGGCACTGAAAAGAATGTAGCTGTTATCAAGGTAGTACCCCATTATTCTCTATAGAGTATCAGTTTGGTGTTTTTATTAAGCAATATAAGATTTTTTTTCTTATTATTTCTGTTACCTACTCAGTTCCTCAATATTTTTTGGATTATCAATGGGCATTCTATAATTATCCAAGAACAGACTGCCTACATCCAAGAAAGCATCTCCTTCAATAGAAATTTTCCCACTTTGAACATTTCCCATAGTTACACAAAAATGTTTCTTTTTCTGGTGAAGGAACCAGCATTTCTCCAAAGTTGGAGAGTTTGCAACTTGCAAAATTGCAAGTTTACTACTCTGTCATCCTCTTCTCTCCATCATCACTCACACCATAGATCCTTTCAGTTGCCATGTCTTGTTTCTTGTTTCTTCCTTAGCAATTCTCACATTTTCCACCTTGTCTTTACTCATAACCACCAAGCTAGTTCAGCCTTCATCTGGACTATTACAATAACCTTGTATTTATTTATCCAGCCTCAAGCCTTTCCCTATCATTCTTCATACAGCTGTCAAACTGATTTTCTTAGGTGCAAATTCCTTTTTGGGAAGACTTAAAGAAGAGGGTGGATGACATCTTGTCAGCTATGGTGGAGTAGATATACTTTTTTGGTTATTAATTGAATTACATAGTTGGTGAAGTCACTCTTAGATCTTAACCTTGTGACTCAGTGATAATTTTTTTTCAGAAACAAACCACTTTATTATTTTGTTATGCTTCACCTCACCAAAGCAAATATGTAGATTAGCTTGACTTGACTGTGATTACAATCCTTGTGATTGTCTTTCCCTTTAATCTGTTGGGAGGAGGGGATGTGTGGTGGAGAGGAAATCTAGTGATAGTGTTTCCAAAAAAGAGCAAAGGAAAAGGGGGCCATGGAAGCATTTTAAAGATGATGGGAGATAAAAGGATGGGGGGAGAAAGAGAGAGATGGAGAGATAGAGACAGACAGAGATATAGACAGAGACAGAGACAAAGAGATACAGAGAGAGACAGAGAAAGATAGAGACATACACAGAGAGACAGAGAGACAAAGACAGAGAGAAAGAGAGAGAAATAAAGAGAGATATGGAAAGAAAGGGAGTGGGGGTATTTACTATGTTTAGTATGTGCTAGGCATTGTGAACAGGAATGCCCTGGACTAAATGATTGAAACAAGTCAAAAGTATTTCCAAAGATGAACCTTAACTTTTCAGTGTCCTAAGTAGTTGTCATTTCTGTGAGTTGTTCCTGATTCAGTGATAGAAGCTGTTAAAACCTTTGTCAGAAGAGACAGACAGGCACACAGAGAGACAGAGACAGAGACAGACAGATGAAGAGAGAGAGACAGAGACAGAGACAGAGACACAGAGAGAAAGAGAGGGAGAGAGACAGAGACAGAGATGGGGGGGAGGGCATTTACTAATTTACTATATTAACTACGTGCTTGGCATAATGAAAAGGCCTGTTTCAACTCTGAAGGAGTTTACATTCTAAAGGGGAAAATAAAACATTAAAAGGAGATAGAAAAGATGGGAAGGGAAGGACAGTACCCCCATGAGGACAAGGCAGGAGGTGAGGAGGTAGAGGAGGCCATGGAATAATCTAGAAACAAAGTGCACAGAATAGAAGGATATTGAGAAAGAAATATAGTATAGAAGCAAAACTTAAAAGTAACATGCTAAGTTACAGTATGAATTTTAGAAAAAGCAAGTTGTACATTGTGTAGTTTCATATTTTCTTATATAAATCACTTTTTCTGTTTCATTTTGCATATAGAAATGTTCTTTTTGTGATACTTGTTAAATTCAGCATTTAGAAAAATAAAATGATAGTTAAGATTTCAAGACAAGAATTTTAATGAATTTAGGAAATCATAATTCTCTGGGTTTTAAGATATTCTTTCTTTAAATTTCATGACTAATTGAAAACTAGACCCTCAATGATGATTATCTAAATAACAAAAGGGTTTTTGTTTGTTTGCTTTTGTAATTATAACTTTAGAGAAATTCAGAGGAATAATGAGATGCTGGAGTTAGACTTGGAGGCAAAAGACCTTGATTTGCATTATGCCTTTTCCATTTACTAGCTGTGTGCCCTTGGGTATATCACTTCAAATCTTGAACCTTAGGTTCCTCATCTGTAAAATTAATATAATACTTCCTTTTGTTTCAGACAGGATTGTCATAAAGATTTAGTGAAGCAATATAGGTAAAGTGCTTTGTAAACCTAAAGAAGATAAATGGGAGTTATTATCATTATAGAAATGTATCAAAACATAAATATATATATATGTAAATGTGTGGATATATACCAATACAACTGAAAATTCATATTGCTATATTTATTTTAGATAAATACTTACAAATTCTGCTAATTCAAACACTCTTCAGGTACAAGTCTATAGGAAACAGATGGCACAGATAACTATAAGCCAGGAAAAAAAATAAAATTTTTTTAAAAAACACTAAGCAGAGGTGGCATGAAAGCATATTTATTCACTAACAACTTCTGAAACATCAAGTGACAAAAAAGGGGAAGATTCCTGCTTTCAGTTCCAAGAATCAAGAAAGTAGATGGGATTTTATTTTGTCTTATGATTCTGAATTAGAGTTTCAACTTAATTATTTTAAATTAAATGCCAGGATTTTGATATTTTCATTGACATTTTATATTTTCCACTATTTTAAGGCTGAGGACAAAAAAATAGAATTTATGCTTTGTGGAGTGAAATAAGAGTTCCATTTTGTGGAATTTGAAGATCCAACACAAATTAGAAACCATTTTATATGTGATTCCCAGGAACAGGCATAACACTTGGGATTTCTTAAATTCTCAAAGATCAGGTGAATTGATGTGAATACCTCAATACTTCAAAAACCTATGATTTCATACATGAGAGGTCTCTATGCAAGGGTATAGATCACAACCTCTGTAGGCCTTGTAAAATCGTTTCAAGAATTGGTGAGGTCAAAATGTTATTTCCCCTGTGCCAACTCATTGTGATCCTTCTGAAGCTGTCCTGCTTAGCTAAGTTGACCTCAAACTACATATATACAGTCATTATGACCAGGGGGTTACTAGAAGATCTTTCGTATTTCTAAGAGCTGCTAATGCTGACATTCTGACAACATAAACTTTGACTGAATAAAACCAGGACCTTATAGGGTGGGTACCATATTTAAAGACATTTACAGCATTTGCCAACCATTGGCATAATACAGACCACAGAGCTTAATACCTAGTAATATACTAGATGGTGGGCAAGTTGAGTTCCTAAACTGACCCACGTTGCTCCTCACCAGAAGAAATTCTGCTTAAACCTAGAGCATAGATTAGGTTTCTTGCTTAGTACCCAAGAATGTTCCTGGTTACTTTTGAGTCCCTCTAGAACCTGTGACTTTTTCTATGTGCCCACATAAAGCATTATGGGTGGATTTTAGTGGAGGGTAAATAAAGTGAACTAGAATTACAGACATATATCCTACTCCTAAGCTCATTTTAATCAATATTGACTTATTTCTCATATTCTTTTTGACTCTAAAGTCTATGGGATGGAGATGAGTTTAGAAAATAAGGCTATTTGGAGTATAAAGAGGAGTTCCTTACTTTGTCAAATCCTTAATAATAGAGATTACTGATGTAACTATTAAAAAACATTATTTTAAATAAACAGAGCCAAAAATTAGAATTAGCTCCCCCCTTTCCATGAGACTAAGTTAAAAACATAGGATTTTTAAGCATTGTGTTAATGATTAGTAGCTTGGAGAGGAGATAGAATTAAAAAAATAATTCTATTTGTGTAGTACAGTGTTGTCAAAGTCAAAATGAAATTGGGTTTCCTAATCCAAACAGATAGATCCCTGTGTGTCATATATTGTCAATTTTAAAATATCTTACTGTAATACCTATATTTCATTATATTTTGTATTGATTTTTCTAAACCTTTCTCAATTACTTTTTAATCTGATACTGGCCCAATTGGAAGTGTTATGGTAGATCATTCAGAAGTCTATTGGATTCCTTCAAGGTAAGATATTGTTAGAATAAGAATGCTAAGTTAAACAAGATCTTAGCCTTAGAGCCCTTATCTTTTGTTTTTTACTAGATCCTTGATTTTTTTCCCATTGGGGAGCTTCTGTTGAGCAGTGGTCATACAGTGGTCTTATCTAAGATACAGCACAAAGTCACACAAACACATCATCATTTGGTGGGAACAGCCCTGGCTCCGGAATCAGAAGACCAGCATTCAGGTCCTGAACTCAATGTTTTACTAACTGTCAGAACTGGAGTATGTCACTTAAGCTTCTTGGGCCTCCATTCCCTCCTCTGTAAAGTTGAAGGCCTTGAACTAGAGGCCCTCAAAAGCTGCTTCATTGACTATACCATCACTTTTATGATTCAACTATACTCAGGAGAACAATCCCTGATCATTGGATCATATTATCATTTAGATATACTTAACTTTCTGTGAATTCTAGTTCATAAACAGATTTATATGTAGATAAATATAGATACAGATATACAGAGAGGAGATACACACACAAACACACACATAGTGAAAGGCAGAGAGACAGAGGGAGTGACAGAGACATATTTTATATAGGTTATACACATTCAATCATGGAAAACATACTATGAAAGGAGTCCTGAATGAGGCATTGTTATGGAGGGTCTAGAAATATTCCCAGGGATGACTGTGTGCAGGATGCATTTAGACTAGTCTAAAATATCAGGAAATTCATTTGGTTGGGGGAAGAAATAATAAAAAGCAGACTCTTTTCTGGTGAGTATGAAGATAAAGTATTACATAGCAGATTGAAAACATTTAACTAAAACTTTTAGGGAATTCTGAGAAAGATGATCAAATAAGACTTTTGCTTTGGTATTAATGCCATAAACAGATGAGAGTCGATATTCTACCCTTGACAGATACTCTATCCACAATTTCTATGCTGTTCATATGAAGGCTTTTTTCCCCTTGAACTGTGTTATATTAAAAACAGCCCCTTAAAGTATCAAAATTCATATGTATATGTGGTATTATTCTATAGATTCTACTTGGGACAGTGAAGTAAAGCAGTGGATACTGTATTAGGCTTGGAATCATAAAGATCTGAATTCAAATCCTGATTCAGATACTTACTAGCTGTGTCACCCTGGCAAGTCACTTAACCTCTGATTGGCTCAGTTTCCTCATGTCTAAAATGAGGATAATGATAGGGTTGTCCCAGAGTTGTTATGAAGATTAAAAGAGATTATACGTAAAGAATTTAGTACAGTGCCTCACATATAGTAAGTGGCATACAAATGTTATCTATTATTATTGGGTTATTTTATTGTTATTACTATTTGCAGCATAATTCCTATTTCATACCAAAAAATGTTGCTCCTCTGGAGAATGTGACATCTAGAGAGGAAAGAATAACTATGTGAGATAAAGATAGGACACCTTTCTCCCTAGTGGTCTTCAAACAAAATCTCAATGCCTGCTTGTCTAATATTTTATAGAGATTACTCTTAATCACATCTAAGTTAGGCTATTTAGCCTTGAAGGATTCTTATCATTAAGAGATTCTGTGCTACTGGACTGGATGCAGGAAGGTGTTGCCATAACCAGTTTGGCAAAGTCTTCCTTTGGCTGTCCCAGTTGTCATAGGAACAGTTGTGAGAATAAATAATAGATAGTGCAAGCACTTCATCAGACATTTTCTTGAACAATAGACTGTAGGAAAGGAGGTGGGGTATGGTGGAATAGTGACATAAGATGATACAATTATGTTTTGTATAAAAATGGTTGAAAGAAATAGTATTTAGTGAGATTCAGTGGAGTAACTATAGTAATTGAAGAGACTGATTGAAGGTAGGAGATGGAGTAGAATTTATTACCAGTGGTCTTAGTTTCTACCTCTTCTCTCTTCTGGTTGTCTTTCTGTATTGAGTGTAGGTGGGAGAGGAGTTGTTTCCCATGAGCCTGTGTTTACTGAATTCATGACTATTGTTACCCCAGGACCAGTGTTCAATACAATTAGGAAATTAAGTAAAGATGACAGCTAAAGCCAGATCCCTTCCTGTTTCTCAGAATTGCACCAATTGAATTGACAACCAGTTTATAGACCACAGAAAAGGATACTTAGTGTTGCACATATATAAGTGTATAGTTTAAATTTGTCCCAATGTTTCACTTAAATCAAAATGTGAATTTTTAAAAAGGGCAATTTTCCATTGAATTGAATACCTTTTTAGCCTGGGAATGCTGAAGAATAGCTACAAATGGAAATTTGTCCAATTTAAGGAGAATATTTCCTCTTATGATTTAACTTACACTAACCCTGTTTTCCAGTGGATCTTATCTTGTTCTGCATATGACAAATTTGCTAGAGTCAATTGTCTAATAAATACAATTTTCTTCATTTTAATCCAAGTTAAAAATATTAATACTATATTGTGAGTTCTAGAAATGCATTTTCAAAATTGAATATTTTCAGATAAATGTCCCTGTCCTATTATGACATAAAAAGCATATATTCTGCATGCAACTAAGACCGTGCCTATTAATGCCTCATTATAGTTATTTAAGCTGCAATCATTTTAATGACTGCAATCACTGTAGTATAGCACATGTAATTTCATGCAATCAACCTCTTGTTGACAACTAAAATTAAATGGTGCTTTAAGTATGTAGAAAATATTAAAGCTTTGCTTGAGATAGATTTCCAATATATCCATTAGAGACTGATGCAAAAAGCTTTGCACATGGACATGCATAAAAGGAATGCACACATTAGGGTGATGCCCACTTGGAATTGGTGGAAAGGAGTTACTGCCCCTTTTTCCATACTAGTTTTACCTATTTATAATGCCAAAATCAAGTAAAATATAAGTCTTTCAAAGTAATTCATCATCTTCTATTCCTGGGTAGTAGAACATTCAAATCATCTTAGAAAAAAATTATTTAAGATCTTCTAGAATAAGTCTTGAGTCATGTGATCATAGAGGATCACAGGAAGCAATCTCAAAGATCATTCATGTAGTCAAACACTCTCATTTTTAAGAAGAGGAAACAAAGGCACAGAAGAAACAAAGCAAACATCTCCACAAATCTAAGTCAACAAACATTCATTAAGCCTAATTGCCAGTCACTGTGCTAAGTTGGGGAGTGAGTTCCCCAAGATTCACAAAGTTAATAAAAGGCAAATCTGGGATTCAAAGTCCAGTGGTCCAATCCTAATTCCATTTTTCTTTCTACTAACACAACAATGAAAATTTAAAGAGAGATTTCCCAGGCTTTTAACAAATTACACAAAGTAGTAGTGAAGAAGAAACCCTTACTTCTAAGAGCGCCTTGCAATGCAGGGCCTGTTTGAGTAGCATTATTTTTGTGCATACATATATATACACACGCACACGTATGCATATATAGTTCAACATAAAGCAATGTGTTCATGTATGACACATATATACATGTATGATACATAGCATATAGGATACATATATATCATGAATAATGCTCAGGCAGGCTATGTATTATAAGCATGATCTAAAGGCTGTGTTTGTGTGTGCACATTAGTATTTGTATTTGCCCAGGATAAGAGATTTCATAACTTTCTTGGTAAGAGTATATAATTGTTTAAAAATTCTGTGGAAAAAAAAAGTTCTATTTAGCTTACATGTGTGCATCTCAGTTTACATTTCATTTTATTATCTCCTTAATAAAAATGGCAAACAGTATGTCATTATGCTTTGGGAAAACCACTGAAAGAGGATAGTTCAACACAATACATAATAATAGTCCCTTATAATAGAGCAGCATCTCAAAATTTTGGAAGCCTTTGACAGGATCTCATATGGTCTTTACAACACCCCTGTTAGGCAGATAGTAACACTCTTATTATTCAATCAGTTTAAGTAATTTAGCCAAGATTTGTCCACTGGGTCCAGAGCCAAGATTAAAATCCAGTGTTTTCCATTATGCCACACTAATGACTCATATCTTTCCTTTCATTTTGACTCATAGTTTCCATTCCCCAGTCTTTTTTTTTTGGTTGGCCAGGATAAGGAAAGATTCAAGCACAAACCCAGTGCTGCCAATTGTAAGCCAACATCTAGGGAGTTTACAATCCTTAGAACTCATCCATGCATTCATTTTATTGGGATGCATTCATTTTGTTGAATTTCTTTTGCAATAAACACTGCTAAGCACAAATATTTTAGAGAGATTGGTATTAGTATGTGATCTGTACATAACAAAATTTATACAGAAAAAAAAATTAATCAAGAACTTTTTTTCCCCTTCTTTGTGGAATTTGCTTTCGGGCCTATGTAGCAGGAATAGAATGGGAGTATAAGCAATTTAATTTAATTACTTAAAAAGCACATCACCAGCATCCACAATGACCAAACAGATGCAAAACCAAAATTTTAAGCAAATGTTCATTTTGCATCATAACACTAGCTTCATTTCAAGGCCAAGTTAAAATAAACCTGGAAGTAATCAGAGAACAAATAAATGCAGGGAAAAAGTGGAAAGTGTTGTGATATAAGGCAAAGAGGTTGTGGTTTAGGCTCAAACCAAAGTCTTCCTGTTAATGTTTCCTATAGTGAAGGAGAGCCACAATAAGCTGGAAATCTGAAGAAAAAAGATATTGGGATGGTAAGGTTTTTGCTATCCTGCAAGGAGGCTATAAAATAGTATGTTTTCAGGGAAAGGAAATTCAGCATTGTAAAGATATAAGATGGCTTTGGAAAGTTGCTAAGTGATGCATATGAACTCTCAATTGTGGAAAGTAGAGTTAAAAAAAACGATGTAGCAGATGGACTTGACTTTCAGGAGCAAGGTCACAGAAACAATGCTGGTTTGTCTTTTGTCCTGGGAAAACTAAAAGGGTAGAGTTTAAAGGCATCCTCTGGGCTCCTTCAGCTGTTTATTCTTTATTTTTAAAACTTTGACAATGCTTGCAGAAAGAGAAAATAAAACAACATGTAGCCTCTTGCACAGACCTATTGTCTGATCACAATTTAGCAGAGAGTGGGACTAACCTTGTCAAAGAAGAGACAGTGGAGCATGTTAGGAAAAATCCACTAAAATCAAGAAGCATACACATCTTTGGCAGAGTCCAAAACTGGAATTATATCCAGCAAGTCATTATTCAGCATGCCATGATATGCTGATAAGAGGTAAGACTGTGTCGAATATCAGGAAAAGGAAAACTATACTGTCCCAGTAAGAGAAGTCAGGTTCCTCAGCTACATGGCACCTACACTTCCTAAAAAATATCATCCACAGATAATCAGGCTTTGCACAGATTGTGAGTGGGATGGTGACTCTTCTTGTATGGCATTAATATTCTTGTCCATTGCCCAGTGAGAGTAAACTATGAATCTGTCAGGTGATTCCCTAGACCAATAAGTCCATCCAAAGGGTCATGGTGGAGGCCATATAGCAGGCATTCCTGGGTACCACAGTGACCCTGAATGGGCAGCTATGACAAGGGAAAGCTACATGGCCATGATATTCACTTCATTATTACCCATCCTGCAGAAGTTCAGGAATTAGAACTGTTACTCAAAGAGATGAGCTGCTTGGAGAGATATGGTCTTGTACCATACTAAGACACCCAAAGCAACCAATTGCTAAGACTCCAAGAGCCCTGACCACACAGCTGTTCAGAACACTGCCATGGATGCCTATGACAGATGCTTCTCCATTCTCCGACTCCCAAAGCCATCAATGTCCTTCCACCTGAAAGCCAGAGAGGGTACCAAGGATCCCTGAAGGGTTTGGAAAGCAGCAAAAGTAGACCTCATAATGGTTCCTATAAGCCAGTTTGTCTTTTTCTTGGATTTTAAGAGAGTTTTGAAGGCTTTTTTAAACAGAGAAGGAGCTGCTGGTGAATAGACATGGGCTCTATGACCCAGAGAAGAAAGAATCCTTACTGACAGCTTCAAAAGAATATATTTTAAAACATCTGGACTTGAAATACATCTCAACAGAAAAGAGGAATATCTGATGAGGGTCTCTAGTACCATACCTGCTTCCATCTGTGAGGCACTCCATTTGATGTAGGACTTGGAAGGAGGGCTTCCTTGCCATAGGTAGGTCTTTGGACTATTCCACACTGCTTCTCTCTCAAGCAGTCTGAGAAAGTTACCTCTGGCCCTGATAAGGAGAATCCTAGGATTTCTGATTTCTTGTGTCTAGTCCCTCCCTAACCTAATTCTCAGGAACAGGTCTTCAAAACCACTCAACCTTAGTGTCAGAGAATGGATTCTCAGTCCTATATTCCTACCCAGCTGGGGGCTCTGGGGAGATAATAGAATGCCAGAGTTATTTGGAGACTGATAAGCTTGGACCAAAATGACTTTTAAATATTTAAGGCCAATAGTTCTTTTCATATTATCATCCCCTGGGATAGGGCATATGTATATCTATCTATCTATCTATCTATCTATCTATCTA
Source organism: Gymnobelideus leadbeateri (assembly GCA_011680675.1). Taxonomy (NCBI): domain Eukaryota; kingdom Metazoa; phylum Chordata; class Mammalia; order Diprotodontia; family Petauridae; genus Gymnobelideus; species Gymnobelideus leadbeateri. The sequence goes on from WOXC01007064.1 coordinate 84,152, forward strand.
TCTATCTGTTTATCTATCTATCTATATAACATATATATTATCTATATAGTGCTATAGATATAGATATCTATCTACAGGTATAGAAAGTTATAGATGTAGATATAGATATACACATATATATGCACACTAATGTATACATATGTATGTATGTATGTGTATGCATATATATATATATATATTTAAAGAAATGTCTATTTTTGAAAAACAAAGTATTCACTGTGGTGTAGTGGAAAAAGTAGTCAACTTTGAAGAAGAAGATCTAGATTAAACAGTGTCTGCCACTTGGAGTTTCATTTCTCACCTCCCCCAGGATATGCTCCTCGCCAGGACCCAACATTATGAAGATTGCTTCAGTTTTGGTACTCACACATCATTAGCTCACTCAGTTACCTCTGCCTCTTTGAGGTGGCTTATAATTCTCAGTCATCTCTTCATTTCCCATGAGATGCTCTGATTGGTTTTCACTTTGCTATTATCATGCCCCCTTTCCAAATACCCTCTGGTGTGCTGCCTTTCCATTTCCTTGTTTTTCAGCTTCCTCAATTAGATTGGAAGCTCCTTGAGGAAAGGGATTATCTTTCTTTTCCTTATTTGTATCCTTTGTACTTAACAGAATTCCTGGTACATAGCAGGCACTTAGAAAATGTGTTTTTCTTATATTAGAAACAAATACTGGAACATAGTTCTCAGACTAGAAATTCAATCAAATTTGCTAGGGTCAAAGAGAAGAAGCTAGACTGGGACCCTCCTAGAAGTGATATAATTTCCAATAGTTCAGTGCCTATGTGTCTACCTTTGTGACTTTGAGCAAGTCATGTGTCTCTGTCTTAGTTTCCTTATTTTTTAAATAAATGAGTAAAAGCATGAAGCAGTAGAAAAAACATAGAAATTAGAGTCAATGGACCTTCTTTGAATCCTGCCACTTATTGTTATCATAAACATTTTACCTCTCTGGATCTTGGTTTCCCAATAAGGTTTTGGACTGGTGACCTCTAATGTCTCTTACAGCTCTAAATCTACAGTCCTCTCTACAATCTTTTAACTAAGGTTCTTTATAACTCTATCATGCTATGTCCTCAACATTTTTAAGTGTGATAGCAGGCAACAAATCAGACAACTATATTCTAAAACATACAGACAAAAGAATACACCAATATCCTTGTATCTCTTGAGTCCTGCCCATATGCCTGACCAACTATTGACTCAGAAAAAATTTTGAGGAGTGTAACCTTCAGGAGTAAAATCTGTTTATGGTTAAGGGGGATTGCCCATACTAGGGTAAAGGCAACTAGATTGTATCAAAAGAATATTTGACACAAAATAGCAGAGTAGAGGGTCACTCATTCAAATTATTACAATATTCCCCTCCAAACAACTGTTGAATAACACCCCGAATTAAATTCTAGAATTGCAGAGCCAACAAAAAGTCAGTGTAAGATATTCTTTCAGCCCAAGAAAACTTAGAAAGCTGGAAGGCAAGATCTATGACACAGGGGTGGAGTTTGGTCCAGTGGCAACACCACTGGTGGGACTAGGTTGTTATGACAGAAGAAGTAGCAATCTTGTGAGTTCTCAATCCAGAATGGTAAAGAAATTTGCAAACTAGTCAGAAAGAGATTATAGGGGATGCTTGAACTAACACTGGTTGGAGGACTGGAAGCTATTTGGCAATACCATTTTATATACTCACTTCTGGGGCACTGTTCAAAGGCAGAGAAAAGAACTTTTAGTCAGGAGGGAGCAGGAGCCCTAAGAGCAATATCAATTGTAATCCCAAGCAATCAGGGACACTTACTGGGTAAGGACCAGAGGGCAACACAGGAAATCAGTGACCAGACCTCTCCCCATATCACACCATCTTGAAAGCACCAGAAAATTCCAAACTCCTAGAACTATCTGAAAATAGCAGTGTGAAAAACTGTAAAATTTGCATCAGCACCCTTCTCACTCCATACTGGCAAAAGAGTCCAACCTTAATATAAAGTTAAAAATCAAGAAACAGGGTGGAAAAATGAGCAAAGGACAAAACATAGCCTGACCATAAAAAAAAGCTATTATGATGTCAGGGAAGATAAATATACAAACTCAGAAGAAGAAAATGAAGTCAAAATAGCTACAACCAAATCCTCAAAAAAAAATGAATTGGACACAAGACCAACAAGAATTCCTGGAAGAGTTAAACATTATTTTGAAAACCAAATGCATGATAGGGGGAAAGGGTGAACAAATTAGAGCAAGGCAAGAAAAGTTGAAAATAATTAACAGCTTTGGAAAAGTGGCACCAAAAATATTGAAGAAAATAAATGAACCGAGAGAGAGAGAGCAAATAGTTTTCTTCAATCTGCATTCAGATTCTATAATTCCTTCTCAGGATGTAGACGGCCTTTTCCATCATGAGTGTTTTGGAGTTGTCTTAGAACCTTGAATTGCTGAGAAGAGTCAAGTCTATCAAAGTTAGTCATCACAGATACGATGTTTCTGTAATTGTGTACAATGTTCTCCCCTCACTCAGCATCAGTTCATATTACTCTCTATAGGTTATCATGAAGTCTGCCTGCTCCTCATTTCTTATAGCACAATAGTTTTCCATTACATTTATATACCACGACTTGTTTAACCATTCCCCACTTGATGGAATCCCTTTGTTTTCCAATTCTTTGCCAGCACAGAAAGAGCTGCCATAGGTATTTTTGTACAAATTGGTTCTTTTCCCATTTTTATGCTATCTTTGGGATACAACAATAGAAAATGGTATTGCAAGGTCAAAGGGTATGAATATTTTTATAGCCTTTTGGACATAGTTCTAAATTGCTCTCCAGAATGATTGAATCACTTCACAACTCCATCAACAATGCATTAGTGTTCCAATTTTCCCACATCTTTTCCAGAATTTATAATTTTCCTGTTTTATCATGTTAGTCAATCTGACAGATGAGATGTGGTACCTCCTAAGAGTTGTTTTGATTTGCATTTATCTAATCAATAGTGATTTAGCTAATTTTTTTTTATTTGATTAAATTTATCTTTAATTTCTTCTTCTGAAAACTGCCTGTTCATATACTTTGACCATTTATCAGTTGGGGAATAACTTGTATTCTTATAAATTTGACTCAGTTCTCTGTATATTTTAGAAATGAGACATTTATCAGAGACACTGGTTTAAAATTATTTCCCAATTTTCTGCTCCTCTCCTAATCTTGGTTGCATTGACTTTGTTTGTACAAAAATTTTTCAATTTAATGTAATCAAAATTATCCATTTTCATTTTGTAATGTTCTCTAGCTCTTGTTTAGTCATAAATTGTTCCCTTCTCCACAAACCTTAGTGTAATCTATTCCTTGCTCTGTCGAATTGCTTATAGTATCAGCTTTAAATCTAAAACATGAACCCATTTTGATTTCATTTTGGTATATGATGCAAGATATTGGTCTATGTCCAGTAGAAACTGTCATACTATTTTCCAGTTTTCCCAGCAGTTTTTGTCAAATAGTGAGTTCTTATCCCAGAAGTTGAAGTCTTTAGGTTTATCAAATAATAGATTACTATAGTCATTGACTGCTGTGTCTTGTGTCCCTAACCTATTCCACTGATCCACACTCTAATTCTTAGCCAATATTAAGTAGTTTTGATGACTGCTGCTTTATAATACTGTTTAGAATCTAGTATTGCTAGGTCACCTTCCCTAGCATTTCTTTTCATTAATTCCCATTTTTTCTTTTCTTTTTTTTTTTTTTTGAGGCAATAGTGTCTTGCCCAGAGTCACACAGCTAATAGATGTCTGTGGTCATATTTGAACTCATATCCTCCTTCGTCTATCCACTGTGCCACCTCGCTGCCCTGATAGCAATATTATTAAGGAAGATCAACAGTAAAAGACATAGTTACTTGGAACATGACAATAAGATAATCCCAAAGGTCCCACAGTGAAAAATGCTATCCACCTCCAGAAAGAAAACTGATAAACTGAGAGCAGATTGAAACTTATTTTTTAAATTTATTTTTCTTTTTTTCCCCACCCCAGGAGGGATGTTTTCTTTTGCATGACTATTTTTGCATGATTTTGCATGTATAATCTATATCTGATTGTTTGTCTTCTTAATGTGTGGGAGGAGTGGTGGTAGGAAGGGAGAGGATTTCAACTCAATTTTTAAAAAATAATGTTAAAATGTTTATATGTAATTTGGAAAAATTTAACAAAATAAATTATACTAAAATAAAAAAAATAAGAACCATTACATATTCACAATTGCTAGGGAGAACTTGTTGACATGATTTGTCTAACCTGATAAACTTGCATGTTGTTTCTAATATTCAATATTCTAATATTCAATATTCTATTGTTTTAGTATTTTGTTGACTTCCAAGATCTTGATTTGAGTAGGTTTTCTTGGGATTTAGTATGAAACACAGGGTTCTGTCTGCATTCTAGCCTTTTGTTAAAAATAAAATTAGTATTTTTAGAGAGGCAGTGTGGGAGGATGGAAAGCATGCTGGATTTGGAGTCAGAGGACCAGGGTCCTAAACCCAGAATGTGTCTTCCTGAAATAACCATTGTGCCTCTCTGGCCCTCAGTTTTTTCAAGTGTGAAATAAGGGAAGTTGAGCTAGTTTGGTTCTATGATTTCCATCTCTTCATTATATGACTTCCATACATTACTCAAGGTTATTAGGGAGGCATTTAATATATAACTGTCCTTGTGTTTAGGTTCATTAGTGTTGAATGGTGATTATGCTTATATTAAAACACCTTTTTTTGTACACACAATTATTTGTCAACTAGGATAATTTAGTAGCTTGTTATTACATGTTATTACATGTGTTTAGAAGGAAATAGTGTGACCCAAAATGTGGTTGTGGGGTTTTTTGCTAACCAGTACCTCAAATATTGAGTTCGTAAAACAGAAATAAATAATCCATAATATTCTGGCATCTTATATCAAGAGACAAAATCCACAACACAGCAGATAAATGAAAGTTTTAATTTCACCTGAGACATGGTGACAGAATTCAATAGCATGAATTGCTCAGAATCAATTATCTAGTAAATATCACAGACTATTTGAACCTGACTCTAAGTCTAGCAATATAGCCATTACAAAATCCTACTTCTCATGAGGCAATTTGACAAGGTGAGAAGCAGTCTTCTCTTTCCCAGAAGGGATTCTTCTTCTTCTCCCAGGTAACATTGGTAGTGTATTGGTCATTACTATTTGCTCTGGTTACATATTCTTGGGCACCTTGCTTGACATTTCTCATTCAGACAAGTATTTTCTATAGCCTGTACTTATCAGTGAAGGTAGAAACAGTTTTTAAAAAATCAAATTTTATGACAAAGAAAGCACTTTAGATTTAAACTGCAACTCCTCAAAGAAGCAAATTTTATGAGGAAGAAAGTACTTTTGATTCAAACTGTGATTCCAATTAACAAATATAAGAACAAATGGAAAATATATATTCCACAAAAAACACAAGTTTATATGTATATATAATTTAGCTACACAATATACAGACACAAGTCTTTATCTCTAATTGCTCACAACCCATATAGCATGATTGTTTTTGTAATTTTCATCATGCCATAGGGAAACAAAGTCCAATTTCATTAGCAACTTCATTTCCCCCCCCTTAGGGAAGTGAATAGTGAATGGCAGGCTGACTTTTCAACTGTAACATGTCACCAAGGCTGTTCTATGGGATGCCTCATTGAGCAGAGCAACACAAATCAACGCTTTTCAGGAGAGAAAAAAAGAAGAGGTCAAAAAATTTGCAGAGTTCAGTCTTTGTTCAGATTTTTCATTTGCTCTTTCCTTTCCCATTCATTTTATTTTGAAAAGAATAAGACACAGCGAAGCTTTTCTGGGATCAAAGATTTTGAGTTGGTAGAGACCTTGAAAAACTTCTAGCCCAACTCCATCACTACATAGCTGAGGAAATAGACAGACAGAGGTCAGTGTCGTGCCCAAGGTCACACAGGGGCTAGTAGAGGCAGGTCTGGAATCAATACTGGCCCTCTGATTCCAGATCTTGTGTTCTTTCTATTCAGTATTATATATTTCTTTGTGTTTTTGGAACAAGAAGCCTAGAAGTGCTGAATTATGCTGTTATAGTCTAGCACTTGCATACTCATACACTGAAGCAGCAACAGAAAGGAAAAGAGCGGATGGAATTTTCCAAATGATTTGATTTCTCACTACAAATAACAATGATGAGGATGAGGATGGTGATGATGAGGATGCTCATGTTTATATAGTACTTATTATTTGCCAGGCCCTGTGCTAAGCAGTTTACAAGAAACATCTCTTTTCCTCATTACAACAATCTCAGGAAGTAGATGCTGTTATTGTGCCCATTTTACAGCTGAGGAAATTGAGGCAAACAGAGATCAAGTGACTTGCCTATGGACACATGGTTAAATGTCTGAGTCTGTATTTGAACACAAGTCTTCTTGGTTCTAGACCCAAGTTGATATCCATTGCACAACCTAGCTCAAATCTGCCAATTTATCTTTTGAGTTTGAGAGAGTAGCTCTTAAGTAAAACTTGTAAGCACATGGGCTTTCAAGGAAATGTCAGGTTCAGCATTAATATGAAAAACCCTAGAAGGACTTTAAAGTTAGAGAATCTACAAATTCATCTAGAAATTTTGTTGTTGTGTATAATCGACACTTTCCTAATATAGACAGTTTTCAGAGAGACGTATGAACCCATAGTTAAAAAAAGGCTGTTAAATAATGCTTTTGAAAATCTGTCAAAGAGCCTTGAAGAAAGTGAAGAAACTATTATGTCATACATTTTAGGAAAGGGCCAAAGGGGAAAAATGAAAGTCAAAAGACTATCAGGAAAAAAAAGAACTCATGAATATTAGATCAAACAATTGTATAAGAATATGAAAGAAAAAAAGTAATGTAAATTGTACTTCAGTAAAGATGATGGAGTAAATAAATAGACTTGGCTACTATCAAAATACCACATTGAATATTGATTATATTTGAAGAACAAAGTAAATCTAATATAAATTAACAAGTACTTTTTCTTGGAAACATTGTGTATAAAAGTACAAATTAACTTTAAACTGTGAGAGAGGAAATAGTTGGTTTTAATAGATGACAATACCTTGCACATAATAGGTACTTGACAAATAATTTTCTCTTTTCACTTTAAGTAGGGAGAATACTTAATACTTATTTAATCTTCAAGGCATGATTTCTAATCCATTGTCTGGCTTAGATCTTGGGAATAACTAAAGCCAATTTTGGTATAAGTGAAGAAATTTTATCTTCTATACGAGAGTAATACCTCATATTTGTGATTATATTACACTATTTTACAAAACTCCAGGATAAAGAAGATAAATTCAACAAATAAGGCCTAAGATTATTCCAAAAGGCAACATAACAACCCATTTTTATGATTTTAATCTAAATTATTTAATCAGAAATTTTTGTTAATTTTAAAATTAATTAAATTAAAAATGTAATTAATCAGCAATTATTTGTCAACCACCTACTATGAGTCAGACACTATGCTTAGCATCAGAGGAAAAAAAATGAGGGCAAATTAGTTTCTTTTTTCAAGCCTTCTTTCTAACAGAGAAGACATCATGTGGATATTAGTATTTGTTAACAGAACATGTATATGTGGATATATATATATACATCTATGTAACATGTATATAACATGTGTGTGTATACCCTACCCCCTTCCTGGCTACTTCTTCACATCCTAAGAGCACTAACAAGGTTGGATTGACTGATTATTATTTTAAAAATTCTTAGGGGAAGCCCACAGGGGCTGGAGTTTTTAGTAGTATCACTCATAACTTACCATTGGTGTGCCCCCATCATACTCATTTAGCTTTGAGAAGGATATACAAGCAGATATTATAGTAAGAACATTTGGTACAAAATCAATTCCCCCCTAAAATCTGGGACACACTCTGCCCCATGTACATAGGGAGAGTGGTGATTGTTTAGTTATTTCAGTTATGTCAGACTTTTGTGACCTTATTAGGGGTTTTATTGGCAAACAAAATGATTTCCCATTTCCTTTTCTAGTTCATTTTATAGATGAGGAAACTGAGACAAACAGGGTAGTTTGAGTTGCCCAGGGTCACACAGCTAGTATAGTGTCTGAGGCCAGATTTGAACTCAGAAAGATGAGTCTTCCTGATTCCCGGTTAGGCCCTCTATCCACGGCATCACCTAGCTGCTGTATAAAGATACAAAATATAGTGTACTAAAAGTCTTCATTCTTTTAAGTTCTTGAGATGGAGGGCATTGGCAGCTGAGGAAATCAAGAAAGGCTTCAAATTTAAGGTGACATTTGAACCGAAGGAAACTCAGAATTGTAAGAAGGGAAGGAATGCATTCCAATTATGTGTATATTTGTACTTCGCCATCAGATAGAATGTCATGTGTAAGAAATAGATTAGTATAGATCAGTATAGATTCTAGGGTTCGTAGAGGGTAGTAAAGTATAAAAAGACTAGAAAAGTAGAAAGGGACTGGATTGTAAAGAGATTTAAATGCCAAATAAATAACGTTTTGTTTTGTTTTGTTTTGTTTTCTGGAAGTAATAGGGAGCCACTGGGTTTATTAAGTGAAGGATTGAAATGGGCAGATTAGTGTTTTAGGAAAAATCTCTTTGACTGATGAGTGCAGGACAGATGTGAATAGGGAGAAAAGGTTTTTAGTAATTTAATATGATTTAAGCTTGACAATCAAGACCTTCCACTATCTGACTTCTACCTACCTTTATAGACATTACAGGCTATCCTACTTTGTGCAGTTAACATTACAACAATACCAGATTCTTTTTCATTCCTATTTCCCAGCCTATGCTTCCTCATCTTCACAACCTTATTTCATATTTCATATATAGAAGGAATTCTCACCCCCACCCCAAATCCCATTGAACTCCCTACCTTCCTTCAAGGGCACCTTCTCCATGAAACTTTCACTGAACTTCCTGCCCCTGAAAACATCAGTTAAGAATTTTCGTTAATGTTTTACAACATGATGCCTGGACTTCTTTGCAATTAAGCACAATGCATTATATGATATTAATTGATGTTTATCTGTAGCTATATTTATATCCTTAGTGCACTACAGAGTGTCTCACTCATAACAGAGATGTAATAAAATCTTGAATACATTGAAAGCAAAAAAACAAAAATCTCTATTATTATAATAGGACTATAATATTATTATTGCAGGCTTCATTTTAGTATTTTTCAGCTGTTAAATGACATTTTTTCCTCTGGAGGGACTAGTTTCATAAAAAGAGTTAGCTTTCATCTCTTGCAATTTTCTTAGTGTGTGTTCATTCTTAAGAAGTATTATTCAGAAGCAAACTGGAGATTCAGATTTGTTGTTTGTTTGTTTGTTTCATGTGCAATTTGTAATTGTTTAAACTATCTTAGCTCATACTCATTTGGATGATGGAAAAAACAGAGAACAGCATTCTAGTTCAGCTTTGGTAAAGGTAAATTTTGCTCCCCATATTCTTAGTATTCATCAATTCCAAAGAACCCTTGGACATGATAGCCTTTTATCCTCTCACTTTCTTCTCTGCCTCACTTGATTTGTCTTATATCTTTCACCTGCCCTGTGCCAAACTCTATTCAGATCCCAATCCGGCAATTCATGGGCAGTTAAGTGGTTATGCATAATGGAATTGTGTGGAGGAAGAAGTTGACCATAGTGATAGACATCATGGGAAGAACTTATGTATTCTCCCATCCTTTCTCAAGTCCTAGACAATCTTCAGCTGCAACAACCACACCAAAACCTCTATCAATCAGCAAATGTTTATGAAATGTCTATTGTATGCAGATACTATGCTAGGCACTCATCATATAAATATCCTTTTCCTCAAGGAAATCTTATTTCACAAATAAGTAAATACATGATATGCAAACATAATGAGAATCATCAAGTGCCTTATTTTCTTCTGAACTGACACATGCAGAGGTAAACCCATATATCATGAATGGAGCAGAATCTTTATCATGGACCAATTCCAGTGGGAAAAACGTATGTTCTTGATCAGCATTGAAGGGCTCATGCTTTGGGATTATGCACAGCTCCCTTGTTGTCCTTGCTTCTGTGGTCAATATACAGGGGTCAGGGCTGAGCCAAAGAGAACTGGCTACTAAACAAGAAAGAAGATTCCACTCAAGAGTCTTCAAAAAGTCAACACACACTCTCTTTTCATCTCTGGTTCATATTGTTTAGGACACAGGAAACTGCCCTTTGACTATCACCAAAGAGGGAGAGGAGATATCTCCCATCCCCCGCAGCAGCATGTGCTTGGTAACAGAGACTGACTGAATCTCAGTACCCTAGGAGCCTCTTCTGTCTGTGTTTCTTTGAAAATAGATGAGTAATCACTGATCCTTAGAGGGATGTTCCTAATCTTTTTGGCAGATAAGTAGCACAGCAGAAAGAGTGCTAAACCTGGAGTCAGAACAAGGTGAGCTCAAATCTCATCTTAAAAAGCTCTTAGCTGTGTGACCCTGGAACAGTCACTTATACTCTGTCTAATTCAGTTTCCTCAAGCTATGAAATGGGGATAATAAATAACATCAACCTCCCAGGGCTGTTATAAGGATCAATTAAGAAAACATTTTTTAAGCATTTAGAACAGTCGCTGCCACATGGTAGGGGATGAAAAAAAGTTATATTCTATCATTTCCTTTTAGCAACTTCACAAGTTAAGGACCTTCTAAGACTGGGTGTTAGTGTTCAGTGGCGGATGATCTTAACCCTACAACATCTTGGAGAAGTTGGTAACCAGAAAAATACTAGAGATGAAAGAACTAAGAAGGCCCAAGATAAGGCTCAGCTTCCAAGGAGATCTAGTATTTTCAGTTGTTCAAAAAGACAGTATAGTTTGGAGATAGGCATTCCCTCCAAATGGCCTAAATCCTTGCAGAGAAGAATGGAATCACAGATTGAAAACATGGAGGGAAGGAGAAAGAACATTCTAAGGAAAAGCAAGGGGGTCTGACAAATCCCATTTAAACTCAGAAGGCCCAGACTTCTCTGACTGAATAAATTAAAATTAATTTTGCTTTTTGTTAAAGGTTATGTAAAGTAGTTGTGAACAATTTCTTAACTTGGAAAGAGTATAGTGTGGTGGCCATTGAATGAAAATAAGAAATGTTTCCTATTTGAATGAAAAGAATTAGTCCCGTCTTCAGCAGCTATGCACAACATGACAAACTAGGTTTGAAGAGTCCAGTCAAACACAAAAGAAAACACAGAGGCAGCCAAAGTTTCTATGCTACCTTTCAGTTGCACTTCTTTGTATGCATTTAATTTGCATTCTCCCAATAACCGGTAAGATACATGAGGTAGAAGGCAGTGACTTTTCCTATATTAGAGAGATGAGGGTTTGACAGCCTTAGAAGAAACAGAGAAGATCAATTTGAATCCTGATTCTGCTACTATCTGTGTAACTGTGAACATGGCCTACAACTTGGGGGGAGGGGACTCTGTTCCTCACCTGGAAAATAAGGGAGTTACAGCAGGCTGAGAGCTTTATTCTATCGAATCTCTAAACCTAGAATCAAAGTCATATGAATAATATAAATACATGTCACTTTTCTATATTCATATGCACAACCCCACTTTCTAGCCCTATGCAAAGGACTTATTTATTTGTGTCCCTTTATATGTTCAGAACACCACTATTCTTCTAGAAATCTCAAAAAATAGAAATAATTAATCATTCAAGTTTGGGGGTGTCAAGAAAGGCCTCACTTAAGAGTTTTTACCTGAAGTGTGCATTGAAGGAAGCTGGGAAATGTAAGGCATAAAGGCAAGGAAATGCATTCCAAACACTTCTTGGGAAACCTGGGAAACAGCTGGAGAAGAGCAACTGTCATTTGTTTTGCTGTTATGTTTGTCCGTTTTTGAAGAAGACCATGACCTCAGGGAAATGATGACATGACTTGCAGTTGACTTTGATTTGACCGAGAGGGGGTGGTGCAAGGTCACCAGCCTCACTTTCTCCTCTGGAGTCATCTGGATCCAGTGACCAGATATTCATCAGGATGACTGGAGATGACCCAGGATGCGATGGGAGACCCTGGCCCTTTTAGGCTAAGGCTTTTTCAGGGTCACACTTTGAGTAAGGTAATGCTCATTCAATGGATAGGCCTCTTAAGGAAGTGAGTCAAGGGATGTACTCTTTAATTAAAAGAAAAAAATCAAACTAGGCGGGGAAGACCCTCAGGGTTGCTGGTCAACAGAGAAACAGTTACTATAAATCTTCACTCTGAGCCTGGAGGATCCAAAACATAGCCAATAAGTGGTGCTTGGGCAGGGACCTTTTGTGATCCAGTCTGTGAGCTCCAGAGTGAAAAGGATTTAAGATTTTTTTCTCAGACACTTACTGCTTGTATACACCTCTGCATGGCACTTATTCTCTCTCTGCTTCCATTTCCTCAATTGTAAAAATGGGAATAATAACAGCCATTATCTCCCAAGTTTGTGGAGAGGATTCAATAAAATAATGTATGAAGAAAACACTCTGAAAACTTTAAAGCATTGGACAAATGTTAGCAATGATGATGAAGATTTACAAGTCACTGTGTCTGGGGCCAGGGATGCAAAGGCAGCATTTTCAAAGTACCTGTTCTCAAGAAGCTTACATTCTATAAAATAGATCCAAGGTAATTTGGAAGTGTAAAAACTGAAGGACAAATAAAAAACCATTAAGTAATACGTAAAACTTCTCTCTCTCTCTCTCTCTCTCTCTCTATCTCTCTCTCTCTCTCTCTCTCTCTCTCTCTCTCTCTCTCTCTCAAAGTAGGGATGCGTTAATTTGAGTCTTTTAGCTCAGTGAGCCTTGTCACCATCTCTACTGTGCCCTGTGACTACCACAATGGGATCACTATGTCTGTAGCCTAACTTTGCCCTGATGTGAAGTACCTTTAGCATCACAAAATTAGAGCTAGAAGGAACTATGGGAGCTGGGTTTGGGGAAGTAAAAACTTCTCAGAACTTCCCTCCCCCTTCCCCCACTCCTTCTTCTGCTGTTAATCAGCAGCAAGACTTTTCAGGAGGCTTTCAGATTTCCTGCCTCTGCGGGCCCCTCCTCCCTTTCCCTTGCTGTTAATGAGCCTCCTTGGAGGGCTCTTCAGTTTTTTACCATTGGAGAAGATTTTCATACTGAGACTTGAGCCCACCCCCCAATCAATGGGAGAAGGGACCCCATTAGTGTAGAAATTATTTTTCTGCCTTTTTTAAAAATTAATTTATTAGTTTAGTTTCAGTTAACAAGATTCAATTCCATAGTTCCTTGATTTTCAAATTTCCTTTACTTCCCTCCCCCTCCCCCCACGACAGCATATAGTCCAGTATAGGATCTGTAAATGCATTCATATTAGACATTATTACAATTATAAAGGTGTGTTGTACTAGGTGGGATGAAAGATGGTAAGGAAGAAATTAAACCAAACAATGAAAAGAACAAGATCATTTAGTTTGCTTCCATCAGGATTCAGGCTCAGTTCTTTCTAGTTATATCTCTGGATGGCACATTTCTCACTTTCTTGAGTCTTTCGGGATTAACTTATATCACTGCATTGCTGAAAAGAGTCCAATCTGTCATAGTTGGTCATCACAGATATGGTATGTCTGTGACTGTATACAAATTTCTTCTGATTCTACTCTTCTCGCTCAGCATCAGTTTGTATAAGTCTCTCCAGGTAATTATGAAATCCGTCACCTCCTCGTTTCTTATAGCACAATAATATTCCATTACATTCATATACCACAACTTGTTTAGCCATTCCCCAATTGATGGGCACCCCTCCAGTTTCCAATTCTTTGCAACCACAAAAAGGGCTGCTAAAATTATTTTTGTACATATGGGTCTTCCTCCCACTTCTATGATCTCTTTAGGATATAACCCTAGAAGTGGTATTGTTGGGTCAAAGGGTATGAAATTATTTATAATCCTTTGGACATAATTCCAGATTGCTCTCCAGAATGGTTGGATAAGTTCACAACTCCACCAGCAATGTATTAGTGTTCCAATTTGTCCACATCCTCTCCAGCATTTGTCACTTTCTTGTTTTGTCATCTTAGCCAATATTACTGGAGAGATGTGGTATCTCAGAGTTGTTTTGATTTGCATTTCTCTAATTAATAGTGATTTATAGCATTTCTTCATATGCTTATAGATATCTTTAATTTCTTTCTCTGAAAACTTCCTGTTCATATCCTTTGACCACTTATCAATTGGGGAATGACTTGTATTCATATAGATTTGGCTCAATTCTCTATAAATTTTAGAAGTGAGTCCTTTATCAGAGGCACAAGTTGTAAAAATTCTTTCCCAATTTCCCACCTCCCTCTTGATCTTGGTTACATTGGCTTTGTTTGTACAGAAGCTTTTCAATTTAATGTAACCAAAATTATCCATTTTGCATTTATAATGCTCTCTAATTCTTGCTTGGTCCTAAAGTCTTCCCCTCTCCACAGATCTGTCAGGTAAACTATTCCTTGCTTTCCCAAATTGCTTACAGTATCATCCTTTACACCTAGATCATGCACCCATTTGGACTTGATTTTGGTATATGGTGTTAGATAATGATCTATGCCCAGTTTCTGCCATACTGTATTCCAGTTTTCCCAGCAGTTTTTGTCAAATAGTGCATTCTTATCCCAGAAACTGGGGTCTTTGGGTTTATCGAACAATAGATTGCTATATTCATTAACTGCTGGGTCTCCTGCACCTAATCTGTTCCATTGATCCACTACTCTACACCTCTGCCAGTACCAAGCCGTTCTGATGACTGCTGCTGTATGATACAGATTAAGATCTGGCATAGCTAGTCCACCTTCCCTAGCGTTTCTTTTCATTAATTCCCTTGATATTCTAGACCGTTTGTTTTTTGAAATAAATTTTGTTATTATTTTGTCTAACTCTAGAAAGTAATTTTTTGGTAAAGTGTTCCCACCCAGTGATCCCCCTTCTTAACCTACCCTCTCCCCTTACTACTGTTTCCCTCCCTTCTAATCCCCCCCTTTAGTCTCCTCTTTTTCACCCCCCCCTACCCTTCTTCTTTCTATAGGACGCAATAAGTTTTTATACTTATCAGAGTGAATTACTCCCCGTTTGATTCCAAACCAATGAAAGTAAATTTCAAACATTGCTCCTCTCCCTCCCTCCTTTTCCTCTATTTAATGAATTTATGTGTCTATTCACGTTAGAATCTTAAACTTCACTGATTAATTTGATCCCTCTTTGAACCAGAACCAGTGAGAATAGTGTTTAAATCATATTCCTCTCCCTCTTTCTTTCCCCTCTTCTATAGTGTGTTTTAATGCCTCTTCAGATGGCATATTTTACCTTTTCCTATCTAATCCTTTCCTTTTTCCCATTACAGTCTCTTTGATCCCCTTAATAGTTTTGTTTTTGTTTTTTTTTTTTTAGAGATCAGGTTAGTGCATTCATACCCACACCCTCTATCTAAGTATAACCCTTTTGAAGGTCATGATAATTATAAAGATTTTGAATATTGACAGTTATCAGCTCCACATATAGGGATGTGAACATTTTGCTCTTGTTGCATCCCAAGTAATGAGCGTGTGTTTGTGGGTGTGGGTGTGGGTGTGTGCACTTATGCATGTGTGAGTCTGTGTTTCTCTTGTTTACCGTTTTATGTCTTTCTTGAGTCTTGTAATTGGAGATCAAATTTTCCATTGAGCTCTGGCTTTTTCACCAGGAACATCTGGAAGTCCCTTATTTCATTAAACGACCATCTCCTTGCCTGGAAGATTATGCTCAATTTTGCCGGGTAGTTACTCCTTGGTTGTAGTCCTAGCTCTCTTGCCCTACGAAATATCAAATTCCAATCCCTCCGCTCTTTTAACGTAGAAGCTGCTAGGTCCTGTGTGATCCTAACTGTAGTTCCTTGATATTTGAATTGTTTCTTTCTGGCTGCTTGTAGAATTTTTTCTTTAATCTTGTAATTCTGGAATTTGGCTACTATACTTCTTGGAGTTTTCAGTTTGGGATCTCTCTCAGGAGGAGTCTGGTGAATTCTGTCGATAGCTATTTTATCTTCTGATTCCATGACCTCAGGACAGCTTTCTTTGACAATCTCTTGGAGGATGTTGTCTAGGCTGATTTTTTCATCATGGCTTTCTGGTAGACCAATAATTCTTAGGTTGTCTCTCCTGAATCTGTTCTCTAGGTCAGTTATTTTTCCAGTGAGATATTTTACATTTTCTTGCAATTTTTCGATCATCTTGTTTTGTTTGATTGACTCTTGCTGAATCATAGAGTTCTGAGCTTCAGTTTGATTGTTTCTAATTTTTAGTGAATTATGGTCTTCAGTTATTTTTTGAAGTTCCTTTTTTAGGGAGGTATTTTCTCCAATTACTTCACTGAGACGTTTTTCCAAGTTGGTCACTGCCTCCCTGATTTGGTCTTTAAAATTTTTCTTAAGCTCCTCCAGGAATGCTATTTGGGCTTGAGACCAGATCATGTTTCCTTCTGTGGTCTCAGGTGTGGGTAGAGAGTCTATACTGTCCCGTGTATTTTGTTGTTCTTGCCCTGCATAGTATGCTCGAATAGATTTTCTTGCCTTCCCCTTCTCCTTCTCAGCTTCTTTTTTTCCCATTGTGACTTCCTGTTTCTTAGTTTCTCAGGCTGTTTAGGGCCTGATCCTTGACTTTGAATACCTCTGGGTGGCTAGTTTATAGCTAAGTCAGGGAAGTCAGTGAGGGATGTAGATGTGTAGGTGTGGGTGCCTCTGACCACTTCAGATTTCTGCCTCTATACCCCTGGGCTATAAGTAGGCTTTTGTTGGTAAGGAGAGGTGGGGCTTGTTGGGACCCCTCCCTCTCTTCAGACTCCTGGCTGTCTCAGTTATACCCCTTCTTGGAGACTCTCAAGCCTGGGGCTATTTCCATTAATTTGGGATTTCAATCTGGATGGGAGACTTATCTTTGGGTTTTCTGCTTCATGAAGGAGGAATGGGAGGATCAAAGCAGCTAGAATTTACTTTGCCATTCCAGCCCCCATATTATACAGGCAGGCAGTTTCTAAACTTCCAGGCTGGGGGCTGAATGCAGCCAGAGAAGCAGCTCTTTCCACTGAGGGCCCAGCTCTCCTACCTGACTCCAATGATCCCACCTGTCAGAGAGATGACTGTGATTCATCCTCGGTAAGTGTGCAGGCTGGGGCTTTTGCTCTCTCTGGTGTAGTCTGCTTGTCTGCTCTTAGGTCTGGGCTGTGCAGACCCCACATGCTCTGCACTCGACCAGTCCGGACACACTGGGCAACCTCCCGGGCTGGACTCTGCCACGCTCTGTCTTCCAGTGGGCTCCTTCACTCCAGAATCTGCTCAGATTCCCCTTTTTTCTGCCTTTTGTAAAGGGCCTCTTCCTCATGATTGGTCATGGGGAAGACTGCCCTCTTCACCCAGGGAAGAGAATAAATTCCTGTCCCTATTCTAAGAAATCTCCACATTCTTGATTAAATGTTGGACGAGATTTTTCATCACACACAGGAGCCATCTAGTATGATCCCATCATTTTACAGATGAGGAAACCGAGGGCAGAAAGATAAAAGTGCCTCATCCGAAGGTATTTAATTAAGGAGGCAGAAATGGGATTTGTACCTAAGACCCCTGACTCTAATGAGCGTCATTACCTTTGCAGATTAAATTCAATTACTTTGAATGCCAAGTTCTTACACTTTTCTTGCTAAAACATCGTAGTGATTCAAATTTCAGCATTTGTAACAAAAATAATAAAGCATACTCCAAAGTTATGATTAGTGTTTGCAGAATGGAAGGCAGCTTTTAAATTCCTTGGAAACAAATTTTCATTGTGTAGCAGCAAGCACCCCAGCATCCCCAGGGTGGCTGCCAACACAGGTTCTTAGATCTGCTTTTCAAAAGGAAAGCAACTCAAAATGGGTTAACAAGTTTACTTTAATCAAACAAACATATACTACCTAGTTCAGGGGGAAAACGTCAGCCTCCGAACTTCAGAGTATACAGACAGATCAAACAGACAGGCTTCCAAACTGTCCAACCATTATATCAATACCAAATCACAGTTACCAGAGAGGGAAGCATCAACATCTGGGTTTTCAAAGCCAGGGGGCTCTCAAGGGCTGCCCAGAGTCTCATCTGGTCAAATCACACAAAACTTCTCAAAGTGAGCCCCAAAGTAAAGCCTCCCATCAGGACTTATATAGCCTTCTCCTGGGTCAGAGAATGTAACCACCCTCTTGACCCACTGCCCAATCACACAGCATCAAGGTGTGGTCATTCCTGAAAACCAAGCCTCCTACCACAGGCTCCATGTGACCACATTCAGCCTATTAGGGGGCAGAGTATATTTTCAAATTAAAGAAGGTTCTCAGAGTCACTTAAGCCAATCAAAGGGCCTGGGGCAGGGAAGATCTTCAAATCTGCATTTCCCTTACACATTGTCATAGAACCAAAAGCGTTTGAGCTGTGAGGGCCAGTAGAGATCGCCTATTGCTACCACCTCCTTTTTCATTTGATGTCTCATTTTCTTTGATTGATGGAACAAACAGCCGCAATAGGTTCCCTTTCCCAAGGAAAACTTTTAAGCCTCTTGATCCAGTTTAAAGAATGAGAAACCTAACAGAATGATGGGGAGTCTATGCTTCTGTTTACCCTTCTCCATCACCTTCCCTTCTGACTTGCCTTTTTTTCCCATCTACAATTTGGGTGCCTCCTTCACATATTTGGAGAACTGATTAAGCACCTACTGTGTACTAGGCCCCCTAGGTAAAAACTTGGAGATTCATATGCAAAAGTGAGACAGTTCAAGACTCAGGGGAATTTGCATTTTACCTGATGGGACAGGACAGGACAGGGATGCATGAGAAAAGAATTAAATTACATCATTTCATCTGAAAGCAATCAATCTCTTCTGTAGAACAAAATATAAAATAAACCAATAAGCCACAGACCAGGGTTTCTATGATCCTAGGCAGGCAGCAGTGCATGTGGCCCACTCACATACAGTATACATACAACACATTCACACACACTGAATGATGGCACCAGTGATCTTAACAGGAATGTTTTATCAGTTAATATCTTTATTTTAAAATATTCAGGTTTACAAAGTTCTTTCTTCACAATAAACCCTCTGAGGTAAAGGGTATAAATATTATCGCCATGTTACCAATATATTTTATAGTATTCAGTTTGCCTGGAGCTGGAATTGTGTAGAGAGTAATGTGAAATAAAATTAGTCAGAGAGGTAGAAATAAGGTTGTGGAGGGCTGGACTTGAAATCATGGGATGCTAGTTCAAATCCTCCCACTATTACTTATTACCTATTCAACACTGTACATGGCAGGTCATCTCTCTGGGACTCATTTGGAACATCAGTAAGATGAAATAATTGGCTCTTGTAAGATCTCTAGTGATATGAGATTCTAAAGAATCAGAGAATCATAACTTTAGAGCTTGAAAGGACTCAGAGATCATCTAGTCCACCACCTTCACTATACTGATGAGGAAACTGAGTTACTAGACTAAACCAAACTGAAGTCAAGTGACTCCCCCAAGGACACACAGGAAAATAAACAAAGCAATGGGTCAAATTCAGCACCTCTTCTAGCTCCAAATCTAGTGCCCATTTCATTGAATTACTCTGCTCTTGTATTCCCTTGGCTGGCAGACACTTCAAAATAAAACATATAAAGATATTTGATCCACCTAACTATAATTACTATTATTAAAAAATGACCAGATTTTAAAATTCACTTCAATCATTCCAGATGAACAATTCCAATCTTCTATATACCTGTCAATTTCATGTCACAGTATTTCAGTATGTCACACTATTAGATGATCAATGTATATTTTTGTTCAAAATTATTGAAGATTTATTTTCCCACAGTAATAAATGGGTTTAATGTTATCAGCACATTCTAAAATCATAACAATTTCACTTCTAATAATTTTATAACCATATTTATACACTAATAATAAAATACACTATTTGCCAAAATTAGCTACTTTCTTAGAATGTAAAAGTATGCCAAATAAAACTGTATAATGTGATATTAATAATGGAGAATATATTCTCCAAGCCTCACTGAGTCACCTGAGTCTTTACTATAATGTACATAGTTTATTTAATAATATACTCATTGCCAATCAAACTTTTTTTAATGGAAGTTTATAAAGGAAATTATCCAGTTGTGAAATTGGAAACACAACTATTGGCGCCCAGATGAATTTTATTTTTTTTTACTCTTTTGCCAACAGTAATCTGCACTTGCTTTTATAGTCCCTCCAACAGAAAAGGATTATCTAGTCAGAATACATCAGTACATAATAAATGTGCTTCATTTCTTTCCAGTTCTTAGAGCTGACAGCCAAAATGAATGTTGGTCTCAGCACTGGCACCAATGGTACTTCTGCAGAGACTATTTCATGGTCCAATGAACCCTAAAGGACATTGTTTTTAAAGGCATATTATCAGAAGGAAAGAAGCACAAAATCAGAGTGGTTATCACCATGTCCTATTGAAACATAAGCAGAGAAAGTTATAGTTCAGAGCTATTTGAAGGCCCTTAAGTCTGAAGGCAAA
>WOXC01007065.1:0-87016 GCA_011680675.1 Gymnobelideus leadbeateri
TGACAGCCCGTCCCACAATCTGACCTCCTTCCCCCCACCCTGCCCCTATTTCCTATAGGGTAAGATACCCAAATAAGTGTAAGTGTTATTCCCTCCTTAAGCCAAATCCAATGAGAGTAAGATTGAGTCATTCTGTTTCACCGCCCTGCTCTTTCCCTCCATTGTAACAGCTTTCTCTTGACTCTTTTATGTGAGATAATATACCCTATTCTATCTCTCCCTTTCTCCTTCTCCCAGTATATTCTTCTCTGACCTCTTAATTTTATATTTTAGATAGTACCCCTTCATATTAAATCACCCTGTGCCTTCTATCTATGTATACATATACACACATAAATGCCCATATATGCATATATGTATGTGTATACATATATGTTATTTTTATCCTTTTTAAAGCATTTTTATGCCTTAGTGTAGAAGTTGGAAAACCTTGTGTTTCCCTAATTCTGTTTTCACAGTACTTGAATTCTTTCTTCCTGACTACTTGTCATATTTTCTCCTTGACCCAGGAACTCTGGAATTTGACTATAATATTCCTAGGAGTTTTCTTTTTGAGATGTTTTTCTTTCTTTCTTTTTTTCTTTTTGGAGGGAAGGAGGCAGGGCAATTGGGGTTCAGTGATTTGCCTAAAGTCTCATAGCTAGTAATTGTTGAGTGTCAGAGGCCAAATTAGAACGAAGGTCCTCCTGACTCCAAGGCTGGTGCTATATTCCGTGCACCACCTAGCTGCCCCTGTGATTTTTTTCAAGAGGTGATCAGTGAATTCTTTCAATTTCTATTTTACCCTCTGGTTCTAGAATATCAGGGCAATTTATCTCTATAATTGCTTGAAAGATGATGTCTAGGCTCTTTTTTTTTGATCATGACTTTCAGGTATTCCAATATTTTTTTCCTTTTTGTCTTTATTCCTTTGTTTGTTTACTTTTAGTTTACAAGATTCAGTTCCACAAAGCCTTGAGTTTCAAATTTTCTCCCCCTCCTCCTCCTCTCCCCCCATCCTGGTAGCATACAATCATGTATAGGATCTACAAACACTTTCCCATTAGACATTAGTCACGTTATAAAGAAGCATTGTGATGGATGGGATGAACAATGGGAAAGAGGAAACAAAACCAAACAAGAAAAAGAAAGAGAGCAGGTAATTTGCTTCAATCTTCATTCAAATTCTGTTCTTTTTAGTTCTTTCTCTGAATGTAGACATCTCTGAGTCTTTTGGAGCTGTCTTATAACCCTTCCTTGCTGAGAAGAGTCCAGTCTATCAAAGTTGGTCATCACACATACATTGTGTCTGTAATTGTGTACAAATTTCTCCTGCTTCTGCTCTTCTCACTCAGCATTAGTTTGTATAAACCTCTCCAGGTGAATATGAAGTTCATCTGCTCCTCATTTCTTGTAGCACATTAGTATTCCATTGGAATAGTATTCCATTACATTCATATACCACAACTTGTTTAGCCATTCCCCAGTTAATGGTCATCCCCTTGAATTCCAATTCTTTGCCACCACAAAAAGAACTAGTATAAATATTTTTGTACATATAGGTCTTTCTCCCACTTCTATGATCTCTTTGGGATATTACCCCAGAAGTGGTATTGCTGGGTCAAAAGGTATGAAATTATTTATAGCGCCTTGGGCATAGTTCCAGATTGCTTTCCAGAATGGTTGAATCAGTTCATAACTCCACCAACAATGTATTAGTGTTCCAATTATTCATATCCACTCCAACATTTGTCATTTTCCTTTTTTGTCATATTAACCAATGTGAACAGTGAGATGTAGTACCTCACAGTTGTTTTGATTTGCATTTCTCTAATAAATAGTGATTTAGAGCATTTTTTCATATGCTTATAAATATCTTTAATTTCTTCTTCTGAAAACTGCTTGTTCATATCCTTTGACCACTCATCAATTGGAGAATGACTTGTATTCTTATAGGTTTGACTCAATTCTCTGTATATTTTAGAAATGCGACCTTTATCAGAGGCATTGGTTGTAAAAATTCTTTCTCAATTTCCCATTTCCTTCTTAATCTTGATTACATTGGCTCTGTACAGAAACTTTTTGATTTAATGTAACCAAAATGACCAATTTTGCATTTTATAATGCTCTTTAACTCTTATTTCATCATGAAGACTTTCCCTCTCCACAAATGTGACAGGTAAACTATTCCTTGCTTTCCCAGACTGCTTACAATATCAGCCTTTATACCTAGATCACCCACCTGTTTAGACTTGATTTTAGTATATGGTTTTAGATATTGGTCTATGCCATTTCTACCATACTATATTCCAGTTTTCTCAGCAGTTTTATAAAATAAATAACCCTTACAGATTCCCTGTCCACATTTGCCCCAAGCTTTGTCTCTCCCGGTCTCCTCCTCCAACAGAGCAAAGCCAGAGCATCCAGCTTTAGTGCCAGCAAAGAAATTCCTGCATTTGCCCTCTGATCCATTTATTGGCCTCCCATAATCTGTGGACCTAGACCTCTTCTACTGCTGCTGTTGCTGCCACCACAGCTTCCCTCCCCTCAGGTGCCTCTGATGTAGGGGCCAGACAACCCTCTTTTCTCACCTAGGTCCAACAGTGTTTTCCCACTGACCTTATACTTTCACTTTGGTGTTTGTAGGTTGAGAAATCTGGATACCACCACAGCTGTCAGTGATTCAGCCCCCTGAGGTCTGTTCTGGCCAGTCTCTGCTACCTGTCTGTGCTGGCATGGCCCTAGTGGAACTGTGCTTTGCTCCCAGCATGGTGTTATAGACCCTTCATTTCACTTTGCCAGTGAAACTTCAGCTGGAGATTTATTGCACTCTGTCATTTTGTGGGTTCTGTAGCTCTAAAATTTGTTTAGAGTCATTTTTACAGGTATTCTAGGTGATTGGAGGACAAGCTTAAACAAGTTCCTGCTTTTATTCAGCCATCTTGGCTCTGCCCTGAAACTTGGTGAAATTCTTCTCTCTCTTTGTTTTAGCTGAGATTTTATCGAGTTCTGAGGTAAATGGCCCTTTTATTCTACTGAATTTTTTGTCTAGCTTAATATGTATAAGTGCCCTAAATTTCATTTACAGCTTACTTTGACAAAGAGATGACCTACCAATTGTGCTCTTTTGTATAATCATTGTTTAGTAGGAAAGAACTAAGCTGCTAAATACAGGCTAAGTGCACTTATCCCTTTGAGAGAAATCAAGGAAAGTGGCATTGATCCTTTCTCTTCCCAAAGTATTGTATCCCCATTCAACCAATATTTGAAGTATATTAGGGTAGCCAAATGCAATTCTAGGTTAATACATCTCTTGGAGATAGAAGGAAGAAGAAAGCATCTAGCCATAGTCCTATTCCAGTTCCACACAGAGACTGAAATCTCAATTGCTCTTAAAAGATGTGGGACAAATCCTATATCAGATATGCCACATGTGAGTTGAGGTGTTCGCATATTTAGACAGCAATTCTACAGAAATATTTTCCATGCTTATACGTTACAATCTCTTCATTAGAATGTAAATTCCTTGGAGGCAAAGATAATGCTTTTGCCTTTAAAGCATACATTTTTAACTTTATTTTTCTTGAGGGTTTTTTTCAGTATTTTCTTTTTTTTTAAACAAATGCTTTATTAACTTCTGTTTTACATCATTCATTTCCGCCAGATTTCCAGTTACAATCATTTTCCCTCCATTATTCCCCTACCTAACCTCCCAGAATAGTAGTCCCACAAGATATCGCTTCCTCCAATCTGCTCTCTCCCATACCTTCTCCCATACCCCATCGACTTTTCCATTAGAGGAAGGTGAATCTTTGTGTCCCAATGCCTGCACATCTTATCTCCCTATTACAAGCAAAAGAGTATTAATAATAGTATTTATAGATATTTGAAACATTTAATGTTAATACCTCGAATTTCAGATCCATTTCCTTCCTCCCTTGTCACCCATTCCTTCTTGGGAGATAAGTGATTCAGTATATGTTGTACATGTCTAGCTATGCAAAACATTATCATAGTAGATATATTGTACAAGGCTGCTTATAATTCCCTCCCACTCATCCCACCCCCCACCTGGTCCATTCCCTACATGATCCTGTCCCTCTTCTATAGTGGGTACTTCCAACCTCCCCTCCCCCCAAGGATGCCCTCCCATCCATCATCCCTCCTCTCATCCCCCTTCCCCCTATTCTGCTGCAGGTTGAGATATCCCATTTAGTATGTATGTCATTCTCTCCCTGAACCAAATTCAATGAGAATGTGGTTTTGCCTTTTTAGCCTTCCTATTCTCCCCCTCCCTTGCAACCACTTCCCCTTGCTTCTTCTACATGAGATAGTTTACCCTACCCCATCTCTCCCCATCTCCTCTTGCCACTTTCCTCTCTCACCTCATAATTTCATCCCTTGAGTATTCTCCCTTCCCAACAAATTCAACCTATGCCCTCTATCCATATATAACTGTAACCATATACACACACATTCACATATGTATTCATATGACCACACCCCCTTCTTCCATTATTTTCATAGTGAGAAAGATATCATCAGTCACAGTTATTGCTTTTCCATATAGGAATGAAAATAGTTCAACTTTGATAAGTTCCCCTTGATCTCTCTTCCCCGATTACCTTCTCAGGCATCTCTTCCTTCCTGTGTCTGGATGACAAATTTTCTATTCAATTCTGGTTTTTTCCTCAAGAATGCTTGAAAGTCCTCTATTCCACTGAATGACCATATTTTCCCCTGAAACAAAATACTCAGTTTTGCTGGGTAGGTGACCCTTGGGTTCATTCCCAGTTCTTTTGCCCTCTGGAATATCATATTCCATGCCCTTCGATCCCTCAGTGTAGAAGCTGCCAGGTCCTGGGCTATTCTGATTGTGTTTCCACAATATTGAAATTGTTTCTTCCTGGCTGCTTGTAGTATTTTCTCCTTGATCTGGGGATTCTGGAACCTGGCTATAATATTCCTGGGAGTTCTCTTTTTGGGATCTTTTTCAGGAGGTGATCTGTGGATTCTTTCAACCTCTATTTTGCCCTCTGGATCTAAAACATCAGGGCAGTTTTCCTTGAGAATTTCTTGAAGGGTGATTTCTAGGTTCTTTCCTTAATCATGGCTTTCAGGTAGTCCAATAATTTTTAAATTGTCTCTCCTGGATCTATTTTCCAGGTCAGTGGTTTTTCCCATGAGATATTTCACATTGCCTTCTAATCTTTCATTTGTTTGGATCTGCTTAACAGCATCTTGATTTCTCATAAAGTCATTAGCTTCCATTTGCTCCAGTCTAACTCTGAAGGAATGAATCTCCTCGGTGAACTTTTGAGATTCTTTTTCCATCTGGCAAATTCGACTTTTTAAGGCATTCTTCTCCTCATTGCCCTTTTGGGCCTCCTTTGCCATTTGAGTTAGTCTATTTTTTAAGGTGTTGTTTTCCTCAGTCAGGCTGTTGACCCTCATTTCATACTTTTCCTGCATCCTTCTCATTTCTCTTTCTAATTTTTCCTCCACTTCTCTTATTTGATTTTTAAAGTCTTTCTTAAGGTCCTCTATGGCCTGCAACCCGCTCATGTTTTCCCCTGGGGCTTTTGGAGCAGGACTTCTGACCTCACAGTCCTTTTCCCGCTCTATGCCCCCAAAATAGGAGTCTAGGGTTGCATTTTTCTGTTTCCTTTGCCTTGGCATGTTGCCACTTAATTGCTTGACTTTTGGGCTTGTTGCCACACTATGGCTTTAAGGCCAGATAGAGGAATTTTCGTGCAGAACGTGTGGGGGGCAACTTCCGTTTCTGGCAAGCTGTTAACCCACCCACAACTTCCACCCTTGATCACAATCCAGATCCAGGGAGGTTAAAGCAAGAGTGATTACCCCCCAAGACTGCTGGATCTCCCCATGATTTGTAGGCTGAGAGCCGGAGCTGCCTCTGAAAACTACAAAATGGCGTTTGTCCTCAGTGGCTTCTAGCCCCCAGGGGAGGGGGCTGACGCATTCCCCAAATACAGGTCCCAAAGTCCATAGGACACTAACCTCTTACTTTGTCCTAGGCGTGTCTATGTTGATAATTCTGGAGTCGCCACAGCTCCTGGTGTTCTGGGGTTCCTCCAGCCGGCTGCTGGCCCTGCCGCCCTGGGGCTAAAACCTCGGCTCAAGCGGACCTCGGCTTGGCTCCCTTCCTGCGCTCTGTGCGCTGCCAGGTCCCAGACCTCTGTGCTCGTCCTTCCTGCAGGGCTGCTGGGCTGTCCTCAGCGGGAGGTTAGCTTCTCTGTGTCGTTCTGTGGGTGCTGGGGCTCCAGAAGTTGTTCAGAGTCCCCTTTTACATAGTTTGGTGGGAATCTGGGGGCAGAGAGGCTTGGACGAGCTGTTTCTACTCCGCCATCTTGGCTCCACCCCACTTTTGCCTTTAAATGCTTACTGACTGATTGCTCATTGGACAGGAACTATATTTTTCAATTTTTTTCTTTTTCTTTGTATCTCTTTTTTTTAATAAAGTGTCTGGCATATAAATGCTCAATACAAGTTGATTGATTTATGAGTTCTTCCCTGTCAGATATGTGGTATTTAATATATTGTATTTTCCTGTATTTATTATAATTTCTAGTTTACTTTGCTTATTACATAATTCTAGGCATTGCTCTATAGCTGCCAGAGGCTATAGGTATTGTTTCAGGCCTGTTATTTTTGACAGAATTATGAACACCTACCAGTTATTTAACTTAATTTGTGTGAATTTTCCAAGTTTTTTTCTAGTCTGTAACATTATCATAAAAGACACACATTTTGTGTTCTTTTCTTTACCTTTAAAAGACCTCAATAATACACAGTACTTTTTAGTGAGGTTTTGAAAATAAGGAAGTAGAGAAATTTGTTGTATTAAAGAGTGATCACAGATATAGGCCAATAGCACATCCTTTCCCTTCCTGTGTTGGCACAGTATTAGTATTGGCATGCTAATAAGAAAATATAATAAAATGAAAAAGTAATTCAGTTAAAGTTTTCTTTAAATTCCCACCATGCACATATATCTGTCATGATTTTATCACACCCACCTATTCCTATGTTTCTTTCTCAAACTAAGAAGAGTAGTTGCTAGTATGAAAGGTTTATAGATAATTTATTGAAAGTGGTTTTATTGTCTCAACAAATTGTACTTGAGTTATAGATTTTGGGTGCCTTTTTAGTGTGTTTTGTAAGAAAAAAGTGAAACCAAATGAGATTACCTTTTATTACTAAAACTTATTCTTGGAATTGTCATCATTCAGGGTTAGATGAAGGCTTTAAAGTCTTCAAAATTGCAGAGGCATTGGATATTATTATGGAATAAACCCTTTATATCAATTTTAATTTTTAAGGCTCTTATGGAGAGATAGCATCAATCCATTCTCACCCATCTCCTGTATTGAAGTAATTCTTGATCATGATTATGGAAGTAATTGAATTATGGAAAGTAGTAAGTTTCTAGATCTCACATTTCTTCTAATATTCATTGAGATTTCAATCACTCTGTGTTTAAGAGTATTAACCAGTGCCATCGACAGATCAAACTTGCTGAAGAAAACCCATCCCTAAGTGGAGGTTCTCAGCATTCTAAAGCTGGATGGAAATGACAGATAAGATTGGGCTCACACTGGGTTGGGCTCAGCTCCCAGAGCACTGTGCTGTCTCCTTCCTGCTGACCTGCTGGGCTGTCTTCAGTGGGTAGTTAGCTTCTCTATTTCATTTTGTGGGCTCTGTAGCTCCAAAGTTTTAGCCTCAGCATCCAGCTGGAGGGACTTCACATCACCAGCAGCTGTAGCGGTTTCCAGAATTATAAATCCATAGATGCTAAGAACAAAGTGAGAGGGTGGAGGTTCTGGGGTGCATGACCAGTTTTCCAGGGCTTTTGGAGGCTCCAGACAGGGCACCCAACTAATAGCTCCAGCAGCTGCACAAACCCCAGCAATTTGGGACAAAGCTCCCCTCTCTGGTGGCAGAGTTCTACTGTGGCAAAAGGCTCAAAAATCAAATGATTGAGTGGCAACATGAGCAAGCAAAGGAAGCAAAGCAAGCAGAGTAATTATTTTGGGGACCAAAAGGATCAAAGCATGAAAGAGAAGGAAGACAGCAAGGTCAGAAATCCTGTACCACAAGCTTCCAAGAAAAAATGTGAGCTGGTTATAGGCCATAGAGGAACTTAAGAAGAATTTTGAAAAGTAAATGAGAGAAGTGGAGGAAAAATTGGGAAGAGAAATGAGAAAGATGCAAGAAAAGTATGAAATGAGAGTCAACAAGCTGACTGAAGAAAATGACAACTTACAAAATAGACTAACTAAAATGGCAAAGGAGGCTCAAAAAGTAAATGAGGAGAAAAATGCCTTAAAAAGCTGTACTTGCCAGATGGAAAAAGAATTTGAAAAGCTCACTGAAGAAAATCATTCCTTCAGCATTAGATTGGAGCAAATGGAAGCTAGTGGCTTTATGAGAAATCAAGATACTATTAAATAGATCCAAACAAATGAAAGAATAAAAGGCAATGTGAAATATCTCATTGGGAAAATCACTGAGCTGGAAAATACATCCAGGAGAGATAATTTAAAATTTATTGGACTACCTGAATGCCATGATCAAAGAAATAACCTAGAAATCATCCTTCAAGAAATTCTCAAGGAAAATTGCCCTAATGTTTTAGAACCACAGGGCAAAATAGACATTGAAAGCATCCACAAATCACTTCCTGAAAAAGACCCCCACATGACAACTCCTAGGAATATTATAGACAGGTTCCAAAAGTCTCAGATCAAGGAGACAATAATATAAGCAGCCAAGAACAAACGATTTGAATATTGTGGAAACACAATCAGGATAACACAGGATCTGGCAGCTTCTACATTGAGGGACAGAAGGGCTTGGAAAAGGATATTCTAGAGGTCAAAGGAGCTCGGATTAAAACCAAGAATCATCTACCCTGCAAAACTGAGCATCATGTTTCAGGAGAAAAATATGGTCATTCAGTGGAATAGAGGACTTTGAAGCATTCTTGATGAAAAAAACCAGAGTTGTATAGAAAATTTGACATTCAGATACAAGAAACAAGAGAAGCATAAGAAGGTAAACAGGGAAAAGAAATCATAAGGAACTTATCTTCCCAGTGATAGTGGCTGACAAGGGAGGAAGGGAAAAAAAACTTGGAATCCAAAATTTTAAAATCAAATGTGTAGCTATGCAAAACATTTCTATAGTGGATATATTGTGAAAGACTGACTATATTTCCCTCCATCCTATACTGCCCCCCATTTTTTATTACCTACTTTGATTCTGTCACTTTTCAAAAGATTTTTCCAACTTCCCTTCCCCCCAGCCTGCCCTCCCTTCCATTATCACCCATCTAATCCTCTTCCCCCCTACTCTCCCGTAGGGTGTGATACCCTATTTTGTGTGTATGTCATTCCCCGCTAAGCCAAATTCAATGAGAATAATGTTGACTCATTCCTTTTTGCCTTCTTTTTCTTCCCCTCCACTGTAACCATTTTCCCTTGCCTCTTCTATATGCAATAGTTTACCCCATTCTGTCTCTCCCCATCTCCTCTCATTATATTTGTCTCTCACCTCTTAATTTCACCTTTTAAGTATCATCCCTTGCTATTCAATTGTTCCTGTGACCTCTGTCTATGTATAACTGTACACATATATGCACACACTCACATATGTATTCATATGCCCATATACCCTCCTATATAGACATTTATATGTATATAGTATATATACATAAATATATACATACATATACATTTCTATTCCTTTCAACTGTTCTCATACTGAGAAAGGTTCATAAGTTACAATTATTGTTTTTCCATGTAGGAATGTAAATAGCTTGAATTTGATAAATTCCTTACAATTTCTTTTCCCTGTTTACCTTCTCATGTTTCTCTTGCTTCTTGTACCTGAATGTCAAATTTTATATGTAATTCTGGTTTTTTCATCAAGGATGCTATAAAATCCTCTATTCCACTGAATGACCAGATTTTCCCCTGAAATGTGATACTTCGTTTTGCTGGGTAGGTGATTGGTTTTAATCCAAGCTCTTTTGACATCTGGAATATCCTGTTCCAAGCCCTTTGATCCCTCAGTAAAGAAGCTGCTAGATCCTGTGTTATCCTGATTGTGTTTCCACAATACTCAAATTGTTTCTTTCTGGCTGCTGGTAATATTTTCTCCTTGATATGTTAACTCTGGAATCTGGCTATAATATTCTTAGGGGTTATTTTGGGGGGGTTCTTTTTCAGGAGGTGATTGGTGGATTATTTCAACCTCTATTTTGCCTTCTGGTTCTAAAATATCAGGGCAGTTTTCCTTGAGAATTTCTTTTTTTTTAAACAAATGCTTTATTAACTTCTGTTTTACATCATTCATTTCCGCCAACTTTTGAGTTACAATCATTTCCCCCCCCCCCCGTTTTTCCCCTACCCACCACCCCAGAATAGCAGTCCCAAAAGATATCGCTTCCTCCAGTCTGCTCTCTCCCATATTTTCTCCCATACCCCCTTCGACTTGAGATAGTTTACCCTACCCTGTCTCTCCCCATCTCCTCTTGCCACTTTCCTCTCTCACCTCATAATTTCATCCCTTGAGTACTCTCCCTTCCCAACAAATTCAACTTATGCCCTCTCTCCATGTAGAAGTGTAAACATATATACACACATTCACATATGTATTCACATGACCATACACCCTTCTTCCATTATATTCATATTGAGAAAGATTTAATCAGTCACAGTTATTGTTTTTCCATATAGGAATGTAAATAGTTCAACTTTGATAAGTTCTTTTTGATTTCTTTTCCCTGATTACCTTCTCAGGCATCTCTTGCTTCTTGTGTCTGGATGTCAAATTTTCTATTCAACTCTGGTTTTTTCCTCAAGAATGCTTGAAAGTCCTCTGTTCCACTGAATGACCATATTTTCCCCTGAAACAAAATACTCAGTTTTGCTGGGTAGGTGACCCTTGGGTTCATTCCCAGCTCTTTTGTCCTCTGGGATATCCTATTCCATGCCCTTCAATCCCTCAGTGTAGAAGCTGCCAGGTCTTGGGCTATTCTGATTGTGTTTCCACAATATTGAAATAGTTTCTTCCTGACTGCTTGTAATATTTTCTCCTTGATCTGGGGATTCTGGAACCTGGCTATAATATTCCTGGGAGTTTTCTTTTTCGGATCTTTTTCAGGAGGTGATCTGTGGATTCTTTCAACCTCTATTTTGCCCTCTGGATCTAAAACATCAGGGCAATTTTCCTTGAGAATTTCTTGAAGGGTGATTTCTAGGTTCTTTCTTTGATCATGGCTTTCAGGTAGTCCAATAATCTTTAAATTGTCTCTCCTGGATCTATTTTCCAGGTCAGTGGTTTTTCCCATGAGATATTTCACATTGCCTTCTAATCTTTCATTTGTTTGGATCTGCTTAACAGCATCTTCATTTCTCATAAAGTCATTAGCTTCCATTTGCTCCAGTCTAACTCTGAAGGAATGAATCTCCTCGTGAACTTTTGAGATTCTTTTTCCATCTGGCAAATTCGACTTTTTAAGGCATTCTTCTCCTCATTGCCCTTTTGGGCCTCCTTTGCCATTTGAGTTAGTCTATTTTTTAAGGTGTTGTTTTCCTCAGTCAGGCTGTTGACCCTCATTTCATCCTTTTCCTGCATCCTTCTCATTTCTCTTCCCAATCTTTCCTCCACTTCTCTTATTTGGTTTTGAAAGTCCTTCTTAAGGTCCTCTATGGCCTGTAACATGCTCATGGTTTCCTTTGGGGCTTTTGGAGCAGGAATTCTGACCTCACAGCCCTCCTCCTGTTCTATGCTTCGATCCTCTTTGCCCCCAGTGTAGGAGTCTACTGTTGCATTTTTCTGTTTAATTTGTTTCCTTTGCCTTGGCATGTTGCCACTTAATTACTTGACTTTTGGGCTTTTTGCCACAGTATGGCTCTGGCACCAGAGGGGAACTTTCATCCCGAACGTGTGTGGGGTGGGACAACTTCCGTTTCTGGCAAGCTGGAAGCCCACCCATGACCTCCACCCCAGATCACAATCCAGATCCAGGGAGGTTAAAGCAAGCTCGATTACCCCCCATCACTGATCGCTGGATCTCCCTACAGTTCGCAGGCCGGGAGCTGGAGCTGCCTCTGAAAACTACAAAATGTCATGTCTCCTCAATGGCTTCTAGCCCCCAGGGGAGGAAGCTGATGCATTCCCCAAATACTGGTCCCAAAGTCCATACAGCACCACTAACCTCTCACTTTGTCCTAGGCATGTCTATGTTGATAATTCTGGAATTGCCACAGCTGCTGGTGTTCTGTGGTCCCTCCAGCCTGCTGTTGGCCCAGCCACCCTGGGGCTAAAACTTTGACTCAGGTGGACCTGTGCTTGGCTCACAGCGCACTGCACACTGCACTGCTGGCTCCCAGAGTCCTTCCGCATGGGTCCTTCCTGCAGGGCTGCTGGGCTGTCCTCAGTGGGAGGTTAGTTTCTCTGTGTTGTTCTGTGGGTGCTGCGGCTCCAGCAGTTGTTCAGAGTCTCCTTTTACATAGTTTGCAGGTGATCTGGGGGGAGAGTGGCTTGGATGCGCTGTTTCTACTCCACCATCTTGGCTCCTCCCCCTTGAGAATTTCTTGAAGGATGATTTCTAGGTTCTTTTTTTGATCATGATTTTCAGGCAGTCCAATAGTTTTTAAATTATCTCTCCTGGATCTATTTTCCAGTTTGGTGGTTTTTTTCCATGAGATGTCTCACATTGCCTTCTATTTTTTCATTTATTTGGATCTGTTTAATAATATCTTAATTTCTCATAAAGTCACTAGCTTCCATTTGCTTCAATCTAATTCTGCAGTAATTCTCTTCAGTGAGCTTTTGAGATTCTTTTTCCATCTGGCAAATTTGCATTTTTAAGGCATTCTTCTTCTTATTTTTGAGTCTCTTTTGCTATCTGATTTAGTATATTTTTAATGTATTATTTTCTTTAATCAGGTTGTTGCATCTCATTTCTTAATTTTCTTGCATCATTCTGATTGCTCTTCTCAATTTTTACTCCTTTTCTCTCATTTGCTTTTCAAAATCCTTTTAAAATTCTTCTGTGGCCTGTAACCAGCTTATATTTTTCTTGGAAGCTTGTGGAGCAGGAAATGAATTTGCTGTCTTCCTTCTGTTCCATGCTTTGATTCTTTTGTCCCCAAATTTGAAGTCTAATGTTGGATTACTCTTCGTGCTTTCCTTCCTTTGCTTGCTCTTGTTGCCATTCAATTAATTGATTTTTATGCCTTTTGCTTCAGTAGAACTCTGCTACCAGATAGGGGAACTTTGTCCCAAATTGCTGGAGTTTGTGCAGTTACTATTGGGTGCCCTCTCTGAAGCTTCCACATCCTCTGGCAAACTGTTCCCTAGGACCTCTACCCTAGATAGCCTTTTAGATCTAAGTAAGTTAAAGCAAAAGCGATTAACCCTGAGCCTGGTCAGGCTACCTACAATCTGTAGGCCTGGGGCTCTGAAGTAGCCATGTGGCTGGCAGCCAAATGCCCATGGAGCCTCAACTGCTTCTTCCTATGGGGGCAAAGGCTGGGCTGCACTCTGACGTTCCTGTTCCCACAAAGTCTTCACTGATCACTCACTTTGTCTTTGGCATTTATGGGTTCATAATTAGGGAAACAACCACAGCTGCTGGTGATCTGAAGTTCCTCCAGCCAGTGGCTGGTCAGGCTACCCTGAGCCTAAATCCTCTGTCTGGGGTGGGACTGGCTTTGGCTCCTACAGTGCTTTGCTGGCCTCTTCCTGCCACCGTGCTGGGCTGTCCTCAGTGCAAGTTTAGCCTTTCTCTGTCATTTTGTGGGTCCTGTAGCTCCAAAGTTTCTCTAGAGTCAATTTTTTATATGAATTGTAGGAGATAGTAGCTGGAGTAGTGTAGAAGTCCTGTTTCTTATCTGCCATCTTGGCTCCTCACCCCAGTTTAGTATCTTTATTTATAAAATGAAAGGCTTGAATTAGATAAACCAAATTTATGATCCTACGAGTTTTTCCCTGTGACAAAGAAACACAGTTAAGTAAGTTTGTCTAACAAAACAGTTTATGCATCATGCAAACAGTGTATTCATCATTCTGTTTCCTGCTCTTCTCCCTTTCTGTTGAGGGGTCATACTTTGATAAGTGTTCTGGTCTTCTAATATTTTCCCTCACATTATTTTTCGCCATCATATAAATTATTCTGGTTTTATTTTTTATTTTATTTTTTTATTTTTGAGGTGGGGAGGGAAGCATCATTTCATGCAAGTCTTCTCAATTTTTACTTTGAATTATTCATATTCATGATTTGTTCAGGCATAGTAGTATTCCATAACAGTCATCTACTAGAATATCTATAGCTATTCCCCAATTTATAAGTATTCACTTTATTTCTATATTTTTTCTTCATTAAAATAGAAAGTACTGCATTGAATATTTGGTACATATGTTCAGAATGGGCGGCTAGGTGGCACAGTAGATAAAATACTAGGCCTGGAGTTAGGAAGATTCATTTTCATGAATTCAAATATGGCCTCAGATACTTACTAGCTTTGTAACCCTGGACAAGTCACTTAACCCTCTTTCTCTCAGCCTGGGTTATAATCCTCCATTCATATTTATTTGATTTTGAGAATCTGAGATTTAGTTGAAAAGTATGTGCATGTGTAAATGTCTATTTTAAAAATTTAAGTTAAAATTAGATTTGTTCTGAGAAATTTGTGGTATTCTTTAAGATTTAGGTTATCCCATACTTATAAATGGGTTGGGTTATCAAAGTTCCATTGTAAACCTGTTATTTGCAATTTTTTCCCCATCCTATATAAAAATGTCCTTACAGAGATCAGTGACTATTATCATGGAATTTCAGAAAAGAAAAAGACCACTTACTCTAAACTATATTTATACAGAATATTTTTCTCAACCTCTATACACAATAGTCTTTGCTTAAAGACCTCCACAGGTATACCATTTCATTTTCAGATAACAATAGCTAGTATTTATATAATACTTTAATGTTTGCAAAGGTTGTTTATGTCTATATTATATCATTTGATTCTCACAACATCTCTGTGAGATGGGTATTGTTATTAATTTCATTTTTTCAAAGAAGAAACTAAGGTGGGAGAAGTTACATCACTTGTCAAAAGTTCAATATATCTGGCAGGATTTGAAAAAAATTCCTATTGACTCTAAGTCAATTTCAACAATTTCATCTAAAATCAATAGCTCTCTCCACTGTGCTATTCAGCTGTCCTAACACCAATTGATGGGGATTTTTCCTTATATCAAGCCTGAATCTGCCCCCTTGTAAACTTCTCATCGCTGCTCCTACTTGCATGATGTTAAGCAGAAAAAGATTAATCCCATTTCTGAGTCTCTTTTCTCTAGTCTTTTTAAACATTTCCAGTTTTTCAACTGGCCCTCAATGGCAATGATTGTTAGGCCTCTCCTTAAGTTAGTTGTTTTCTGTTGGATACTTTCAAGCTTCACAAATTTCTTTCCTAAAATGTGACACCCAAAGGTAAACGTAGTATTTCCAATGTGGTCTGACCAGGGCAAAATGGAGATGGATGACCACAGAACTTCATAGTATCTTATACATTGGATATTTACATAGAAACCCAATAAATTTTGTTTATTTGCTTTTACTTCCCAAGACAGCTAGGCTCCTCAGGCACTACACAGAAACCTACATAACTCAAAATGTAGTTGAAGACTGAAATTCTGATATCTGACCTTAAACTTGGAACTTGGCATAATTAGCACCCCCCCCCCCCCACATTCCTTGCTGCTATGGCAGCATGGGAAGGGGAAGAAAGTAAATCTTCCTTCTCTACTCAATGTTCCTTCTGTGATATTCAGAAATCTAGTTGAAAGGAAATGTGGAAATATGTTTACCTCTCTGAGACGCCAGAGGGAGCTCTTCCTCTATCTGAGGCAGGTCAATGGCCTGTCACTGCCTTTCATTTTTCATGGGATGCTCTGTCCTCAAGAACTGGTAAATTGTTATTCTTGACTAGAAATGACTCCCCATGTCAGCAGGTGGCAGCAAACCTTAGAGTATATTATTATTATTATTATTATTATTATTATTATTATTATTATTATTATTATTTTCACAGTTCTGCACTAATTTCAACTAAAATCAATAGATAATAGCTATCCAGGAACATCTAGGAAATATTTTCTCCCCAAACCAAGAATTATCTTTAAGCAATCTTGCTTCATCCATTTGCTATCAATTTCTGTACCTTGCTCACTAACCAACTTTAGCAGAACTATAGAATTTAGTTGAAAGGGGCTTCCAAAGCTATTCATTCCAACTCTTCCCTGAAGAGGATCACCAAGTTACCAGCCAGGCTTGACCCCAAGGGCATTAGTGATGAGGAACTTATGTCCTCCTAGGGCAGGCTTAAATATTAGGAAGGCTTTGTTTTGTGCTGAGTCAAAATTTGAGAATTTAATATCTACCCATTGACCCAAATAATATTTCACATATAGTATTTTCATGTTTGCAAAATGCTTTCTGTACATAATCTCATTTCATCCTCACAAATGAAGCCCTGTGAAGTTCCTGTTATTGTCATCCCTATTTAAAGACAAATAGTCTTGTATACATTAAATAATTTGTGTAAGTGCCTGGGGGGAGATTTGAACCTATGTCTTCCTGGCACCAAGTTCAACACTCTAATGAGCACTCTATCCTCAATACCTAATACTTTTGGTTTAGGCATCATAGAGGCCAAGCAAAAACAAATCTAATGCTTCTTCTCCTTGTAAATCTATCCATATTTGATTCCCCTTAAGTCTTTTCTTTTAAAGCCCAACTAGCCCAAGCCCTCCCACCAATCTTTTAATACATATGCCCTTCTAGTCACCCTCTTTTAGATATGCTTCAGTTTACCAAAATCTTTCCTAAAATATAACTTCTAGCACTGAACCCAGTGTTTCAAACGTGATATAACTGGGCAAAAGATGGCAGGGTATCATGCCCATTTTTCTATACACTAGACTTCTACTAACTCAGCATAAGACCACATTAGCTTTTTTGGCTGCCATGTCACACTCCTGACTCGTATTGAGCTTGTCATTCATTAAAATCCCAGGTTCTTTCTGTATGAACTGGTGTCCTGCCATTTCTTCCATGTTTTACTTATGCTGTTGATTTTTTCTAGATCCAAGTGTAGTACTCTTCAAGAAACACTTTCAAAAGAAACTCTTTTTTCCACTGCAAAAGTTCATTATACACTTAGAAAGGAGAAAACTTATTTTGCCAAGAGCTACCTCTGTATGACCCTGAAGAAGTGAGGAAATGTCACCTGGAAGGAACTCTTTGAAAGGTAATTATATCTACAGTTAAATGGGAAAAGCCCTGCTTAGATTCTACAGATATAGAAAAGATTTATCATCTTTGTAGAGGAAGATTCTCTTGGTGGTTGATTAAAAGAACTGCCTTTTCAAGAAATAAAATGGGAAATGTAGATCATTAAATCTTCAAACCTTGGAAGCAGGTTTGTGCTAGGTATTCTATCCGCTTTTCTTGGGAAGGGAATCAGAGAATCAGACACATGGTGATAGTGGTTATTTGTGTATTGGGGCATAATAGAGAGCAATAAGGCTACAGTAGGAAAATTGAAAAGTATTAGTATGAATAAAGT
The DNA here is from genome assembly GCA_011680675.1 of Gymnobelideus leadbeateri. Classification (NCBI taxonomy): domain Eukaryota; kingdom Metazoa; phylum Chordata; class Mammalia; order Diprotodontia; family Petauridae; genus Gymnobelideus; species Gymnobelideus leadbeateri. The sequence continues at coordinate 17,646 of WOXC01007065.1, forward strand.
GTTCATTCAATTCCTTGGAACTCTACTGGAAACTATGAATCAGAAAAAGATTGTTTATTGGCGCCTTTGCACTTTATCTGTAACAGCTCCTTAGTCATCTCTTGATCTACTTAGGCAATGATATTAAACCCCATTTGACTGTAAGCTCCTTGAGGACCGGGACTGCCTTTTGCTTCTTTTTGTATTCCCAGGGCTTTGCATTGTGCCTGTCATATAGTAGTTGCTCAATAAATGTTTACTAAGTATATGGCAGAATAGAAAGAGGATTTCTACATGGCTCTGGTTCTTATTCATATAAATTCTAATTCATATAAAAAAAGACTACAGAAAAATTTTGGAACTACGGAACCCACAAAATGGCACAGAGAAGCTAACCTCCTGCTGAGGAGAGCCCAGCAGGCAGGCAGGAAAGGGCCAGCACAGCACTCTGAGAGCCAAGTCCAGCCCCACTCCAGCCAGAGGTTTTAGACTCAGGGCAGCCTGACTAGCCTCTGGCTGGAAGGACTTCAGAACACCAGAAGCAGTGGTGGTTTTCAGAATTATCAACACATAGAGGCTAAGGACAAAGTGAGATGTCAGTGCAACGTGGACTTTGGGATCCAGTAACTTGGGAGTGCTGTCCAGCCTTTATCCCCTGGAGGGAGAAGCCGCTGAGGTGCCAAGGCCATGAAGCCCCAGCCATGTGGCAGCTTCAGCTCCTGGCCTGCACATTGTAGGGTGACCAAATAAAATAAATGAAGGAAAAATTGGGAAGAGAATTGAGAACAATGCAAGAAAATTATGAAGAGAGTCAACAACTTGAATGAAGAAAATAACACCTTAAAAATAGACTAACTCAAATGGCAAAAGAGACTCAAAAAGGCATTGAGGAGAAGAATGCCTTAAAAAGCCAAATTTGCCAGATGGAAAAACAATCTTGAAAGCTCACTGGAGAGAATCATTCCTTCAGAATTAAATTGGAGCAATGGAAGCTAGTGATTTTATGAGAAATTAAGATACTATTAAATAGATCCAAACAAATGAAAAAATAGAAGGGAATGTGAAATATCTCAAAGGAAAAATCACTGACCTGGAAAATAGATCCAGGGGAGAGAATTTAAAATTTATTGGACTGCCTGAAAGCCATGATCAAAAAAATAACCTAGAAATCATCCTTCAAGAAATTCTCAAGGAAGATTGAATAAGGAGGTGGGATAGGAGGAAGGGAAATATAGTCAGTCTTTTACAATATATCCACTATGGAAATATTTTGCATAGCTACAAATGTACACTATACTATCCTCCAAATATATATATATATATATATATATATATATATATATATATATATATATATATATATATATATGTATACTATCATTAATATTATTTTACATGTAACTGGGGAATAAGATATATAGGCACTGGGGCACAGAGATCCACTGTTCCCTACTGGAATGTCAGAGGGGGTATGGGAGAAGATATGGGAGAGATCCAGTGGGATCGCTATTTTGGGGTGGTGGGTAGGGGAAAATCTGGGAGAAAATTTGCAACTCAAAATCCTGCAGAAATGAATGATGTAAACTAAAATTTAATAAAGCATTTAGCAAAAGCTAAATGCTTAATGAATTGAAGCTATCAAAGCTTTTACATAACTTTTAAAGTCGCTCATTAAGCTATGAAAGCTAAAAACACACGCTAAGACTTTTGGTATAACTGGTATTCCTTTCTATTCTTACTGCCATTACCTTAGTGCAAGCCTTCATTACTTCATATCTGGACCACTGTAATATGCATCTCTTTATATAGCCACCCTGACTTCAGTTTCTTCCATATACAATCCACCTTGTCAGATTTTTTAAATTTTATGTTTATTTTTAGTTTACATCATTCATTTCCACACTATTTTGAGTTACAAATTTTCTCCCTGTCTTTCCCCTACCCATCACCCCAAAACAGGAATCCTACTGTATACCCCCTCCCCAATCTGTTCTTTTCTATATCCTTCCCCATCACCCCTCCAACTTTCCAGTAGGGCAAGATGGCAAGATGGATCTCTATACCCCAGGCCCTGTATATAAAACTTTGAATTCCAGATTCTTTCCCTTCCTTCCTTGTCACCCTCACTTACTGGGAAGATAGGCAATTCAATATAGTTTGTACACATGTAGCTATGCAAAACATTTCCATAGTAGATATATTGTAAAAGACTGGCAATATTATCCTCCATCCTATCCCAACCCCACTTGTTCTATTCTCTACTTTGATCTTGTTCCTTTTTATAAGTGGGTGTTTCTAACTTTCCTCCCCCCCAAACTGCTCACCCCTCCATCATTCCCCCTCTCATCCCTTTCCCCCTAATGTCCTATAGGGTGAGATACCCTATTTAGTGTGTATGTCATTACCTCCCTAAGCCAAATTCAATGAGAGTAAGGTTGACCCATTACATTTTGTCTTCTTGTTCTTCCCCTCTATTGTAACAGTTTTCCCTTGCCTCTTCTATATGAGATAATTTGCCCCATTCTTTCTCTCCCATGTTCTTTCATCATATTCCTCTCTCACCTCTTAATTTCACCTTTTAAGTATCATCCATTCCTATTAAATTGGTCCTGTGCCCTCTATCTATGTATACCTGTACACATATATACACACACTCACATATGTATTCATATGCCCATAAGCCCTCCTATATAGACATATATATGTATGTAGTATGTATACATATACATATGTACATATATACATACATACACACACACACACACACACACACATATATATATATACATTCTCATACTGAGAAAAGTTTCATAAGTTACAATTATCATTTTTCCATGTAGGAATATATATTGTTCAATGTTGATAAGTTCCTTATGATTTCTCTTCCCTGTTTACCTTCTCATGCTTCACTTGCTTCTTGTATCTGAATGTCAAATTTTCTATCCAACTCTGTTTTTTTCATCAAGAATGCTTCAAAGTCCTTTATTCCACTGAATGACCATATTTTCCCCTGAAACATGATACTCAGTTTTGCAGGGTAGATGATTCTTGGTTTTAATCCCGGCTCCTTTGACCTCTGAAATATCGTCTTCCAAGTCCTTCAATCCCTCATTGTAGAAGTTGCCAGATCCTGTGTTATCCTGATTGTGTTTCCACAGTATTTAAATTGCTTCTTCCTGGCTGCTTGTAATATTTTCTCCTTGATCTTTTAACTCTGGAACCTGGCTATAATATTCCTAGGAGTTTTCTTTTTGGGATCTTTTACAAGAGGTGATCATTGTATTCTTTCAAACTCCATTTTGCCCTCTGGTTCTAAAACACCACGACAATTTTCCCTGAGAATTTCTTGAAAGATGATTTCTAGGTTCTTTTTTTGACCATGGCTTTCAGGCAGTTGAATTATTTTTAAGTTTTCTCTCCTGTATCTATTTTCCAGGTCAGTGATTTTTCCAATGAGATATTTCAGATTGCCTTCTATTTTTTCATTTGTTTGAATCTGCTTATTAGTATCTTGATTTCTCATAAAGTCACTAGCTTCCATTTGCTCAAATCTAATTCTGAAGGAATGATTCTCTTCAGTAAGCTTTTGAGATTCTTTTTTCCATCTGGAAATTTGGCTTTTTAAGGCATTTTTCTCCTCATTGGCTTTTTGAGCCTCTTTTGGCATTTGAGTTAGTCTATTTTTTAATATATTATTTTCTTCAGTCAGGTTGTTGACACTCTTTTGATGATTTTCTTTCATCATTCTCATTTCTCTTCCCAATTTTTCCTCCACTTCTCTTATTTGGTTTTCAAAATCCTTCTTAACCTCCTCTATGTCCTATAACCAGTTCATATTTTTCTTCGAAGCTTTTGATACAGGAGTTCTGACTTCATTGTCTCCCTTCTCTTCCATGCTTTGATCTTTTTTGTCCCCGAAACAGGATTCTGGAGTTGAACTGCTGTGCTTGCTTTGCTTTCTTTGCTTGCTCATGTTGCTACTCAATTACTTGACTTTTGAGCTTTTCACGGTAGAACTATGCTTCCAGGGAGGAGAGCTTTGTCCCAAATTGCTGGGGCTTTCACAGCTTCTGAAGCTATTAGTTGGCTGCCTTCTCTGAAGCCTCCAAATGCTCTGCCTCACTGGTATGGCACCCCAGGCCCTCCACCCTAGATAGCAATCCAGATCCAAGCAAGGTAAAGAAAAATTGATTACCCCTCAACATGGTTGCTTGGTCCCCCTACTATCTGTAGGCATGGAGCTTTGAAGCAGCCATGTGCCTGTGGCTGTGGCACCTCAGCACCTTCTCTTTCTGTGGGCAGAGATCTGACCACACTCTTGAACTCCTTGTTCCCACAGAGTTCATGCAGACCTCTCACTTTTTCTTTGGCATCTATTTTTTTGATAATTCTGGAAATTGCCATAGCTATTTTTTAAACTACTCTCTCAACTCCCCCCTAGACACAGCTGGTTTTGCTGCCTTGAGGGTAAAACTGCAGGCTCAGGTGGACCTGGGATCTGCTCTCATTGTGCTGTGGTAGACCCTTCTTGCCAGGCTGTCTTCAGCAAGATATTTTTTTCTCTCTGTCACTTTTTAGCCCTAAAGTTTGTTTAGAATCATTTTTATATGTATTTGAGGTGGTTATGGGGAGAGCACAGGAAGTTTTCCTGTTTCTATGCTGCCATCTTGGCTCTGCCCATCTTGTCAGATGTAATCTCCAAAAATATTATTTTATTATATCACTTTACTCCTCCAGAAATCACATTGGTATCCAATTCTGTGCCATATAAAGGCACACATTTATAGAATTTAGAATTTTAAGGGATGCTGGCATCATCTAATACAACCACACACACTATAGAAATACTTTCTGTGGTATCTCTGACAAATCTTTACCCAGTGTCTGCTTAAACTACCTTCGAAGCTAGCCCATTTCATTATTGGACAAGTTTAATTGTTTGAAATCTCATTCTAATTACAAGTACAATTCCATTTTTCTGGCATTTGTGTCCTACCATCAATCTCACATCAATTTGTATCTCCCTGCAGATAAGGATCTTTGTTGGTACAGGCAGAACTACACCTTAAACATATGTCATGGAAAGGACATAATTTTAAGAAGATGGCTGGACTAGTTTAGGTCCTTGTTTTCTCAAAGGGAACAAATTGGGTTTACTATCATTATCATCATCAATAAAATTAATAGTAATAATGATAGAGGTAAGTGAGCACTAAACATAGCTGCTCTTTTAATGAGAGTGTGTATCACCCTATAATTAGAAACAGGGGCTTCACTGACTCTTCAGGGAAAGAAGAGACAATAAGATTTGCCATACCTGAGCAGATAACTAGTTCACAAAACATAGCTTCACTCTGGAAATAGACAGCTGTATATACTTCAGGGGAAAATGAGATTCTCCCCAAATGGGATTTTTAAAGAATGGAATCACTGAGCAGTTTTGCTTACTTATAACCTTTTAAATTTGTTCTGTGGATGAAAATAAATGAATTCAAGTCTATGTTTTATTGAACACCCAAACTACTACAGAGGCAGTGTGTCCTAGTGGATAGAGAACTGGACTTGAAGCAGAGAAGGTTTGGGTTGAACTCTTGCCTCTGACACAATCCTAGGAAAGTCACTTAAACCTTCATTCCTCTAAGCCAGTGGTGTGAACTATACCAAAACCCCAGTGTGGCAGAAAGCAAATTAAAATGTAATTGGCTGGGGGGCAACCAGGCGGCTTAGTGAATAGAATACCATCCCTGGAGTCAGAAGAACTTGAGTTCAAATTCAGGCTCAGTCACCTGCTACCTGGGTTATCCTGGGTAAGTCATTTAACCCTGATTGCCTCTAATATAAAATGTAATTTGGAAATGTAGAGCAAAATAAATAAAAGTTAAATTTAACATAGATAAGATTATATTTTAAAATTAAATCAATATGCTCTCTACAGTGGAATCCTTATGCGCAATTTAGTGGCCCCCATTTTTGTCTGAGTTATATACTGCTGTTTTAGGTAACTCTACAACCCTAAGTTTCATAGGTGCTGACTTGCTCCAATAAAGGGAATCACCTCACTAGAGAATTCTCTATACCTATGAAATCACAGATCTAGTCACTGTCATTAAACTTGATCTACTTTGTATATTGGATAGAGTTCTAGGTTTGCAGAAAGAAAGACTTGATTTTAATCCTCTGATACTTGCCAGTTTTTATGACTCTAGGAAAGTTACATAATTTCTATATGAACTCTTTGGGGTATGTGGGTATTCAAGGAGAACTAACATCTCTGATCTGAGGGCTAGCTGGCCCTTTTAAGGGTTGTTCATCCACCTTTAGGGCTTACCTGTCACTTAACTCTCTTCTGTGGCTCCAAGATGCTGTAGCATGCACAGTGTCTACACCTTGATAAATTTTCTCAGCAGATGAGCTACACCAGAATGAGGGTAACTGATGGGCCACAAACCCTTCACTGACTTAGGTGGGTATCTGCCCCAAGCATATGAAGACTTCCTCTAGTGGAATGGGGAGATGAAAACAACTTGTTCCAACAATCATGAAGGTGACTCATGCAGGTGCTGTGGAGTGCTTAGAGCTTGCTGAAGATACCAATGCCAGTCATCTTGACTTTTATCTTGTCATTGGACTTTGATGAGTCTGAAAGAAACAATGAGGCTGAAAACTTTGAGCAACTATGCCTCACTTAAATCCAATTCACACACAAGTCAAGACATTACTCTGCAATGTCACCGGTCCTCTTAAAAATGAAGGACAGGGGCGGCTAGGTGGCGCAGTGAATAGAGCACCGGCCCTGGAGTCAGAAGGACCTGAGTTCGGAGCCGGCCTCTGACACTTAATCCACACAAACAAAAACCTAGCCGTGTAACCTTGGGCAAGTTACTTAACCCCAATTGCCCTAAAGGGGCGGCTAGGTGGCGCAGTGAGTAAGAGCGCCGGCCTCGGAGTTGGGATGACCCGAGATCAGATCCAGCCTCAGAAAATGAGCACCCACGCATAAATAATGACTAGCCGTGTAACCTTGAGCAAGTTACTTAACCCCAATTGCTTTAAAAAAATGAAGGACAAAGTAGATTATAGAATGCATGTATATGTATATGTGTATTATGTGTATACACATAATACACATATACATACATATTTGTGTGTAATGGTAGTCATCTCTAGGGTGGGGGGAAGGTAGAAATAAAAAGAAAAAAGAAATTTACATGATAACTTTATTATATATTTAGATGAAATAGCAGGTTTCACATAATAGATTTTTATTCCTCCTGGCAAACCCTGACACATCTATGTATCTGTCCCAGAATTAAAAGGGTCAAATAATACTACCCTATTCACTGGAAACAATGTAGGTTTCCAAGAAAGTCCTCATCCCAACATCTTTGTCATTAATAGAAGACCGCTTTGAAACTCCATCTTGTCTTATTATATAGTCACTAGAAGGTCATATTGATGCGGTGCTTGATATTTATATATTTGTAACATCAATCTATGTCTGTAATATTAATTTGTAACATCAGTTTGTAAAAGGGGTGCTTGGGATCTATATCTGTAAAATCAATTTGTAAAACCAGTCTGCAAAATCACATTCCCCCCACCAGTTTCAGAGCCTTAACTCTGCTCCTTCCCCCTGCCAGCACTCTGCCCAGCAACAATTCATGAACTGTTTATCTCTGCTTGAAACAATAACAAGCTACCCATGAATCCTTCACTAAACCATTTATAAACATTTTAGCTTAGGCAAATGTTATCTCCCCTAGTAGAGTGGCCAGCTGCACCCATGAATCCTTCAATGGCCTATCTATAGGTTAACTCCTTAGTTGATTATACCCATACTGAGTCTCCATTAGCCTTGGTTCCCAACATCCATCTTGTCAAACATGACACTGATGGGTGACAGACTGGGCATTTCTCATGACCGCTAGCTGATGTTTCAGGCCTAAAACTATACCTCCAAGTAGCCCCATCTTGGGCTATTTCCCAGTGAATTATGGCCAATACACCTCGAAGTTGATATTAAAAGTGCATGTTCCTTTAAGCACTGATCACTCCTTAACTCCTCCCTAATCCCACCCTTACTCACCTAGTTAGCATAATTGACACCTGATTTTCTACTATGACTCCTTAAAAACTATGCCTATGTCTTTTTTAAGTTTGCAGGTTCCATAAGAACCCTTAACCACTGTGCTGTACAGCGTAACAATAAACTTTTACAATCTTGTCTTCGAAGTTTGCTTGAGCCTGGTGAATTCTTTCCAGACTGAATTGCAGGGCTTCTGGTCACTGATAGTGATCAGAGTCCTGGAAGAACCTATTGCCATTCCCCCATCAATATGTTTACATCCAGGAAAACATTGATTGCAAGGGACTGGGAAGGCTATGAAAAAGCCTCCTAGACCAGGCAAGACTTTGCATTTTAAAAACATGTGTTATAAACTGTACCTTTTTCTTTTTTTCTGAGATGGTCTGCATCTCAAATCCCAGTATCAGATTCCTTTTCTTCTCAAATTCCATGATCTTTCTGAACCTCTTTTCCCTCCCCCATCAACTACCTGGATCAGGGCCCTTGTTTCCATGGTAACTAATGTACTTTGAAAAGGAGGAAAACAAGAGGAGACTAAATAAAAACACTTAAGAGCCAAGTAAAAAATATGAACTAATTATGAGTATGAACACAGGAGTGGCAAATACAGGCTACAATTGTGGAATGGGCAATTAAGTGCTCACAGTCTTTGTTGAATGACATCTCATTCATTTGCTCTTTTTTCAGCTTTGTATATTTGAGAGTGCCTAGCTCTCCACTACCTCTTTTACTCCTCTGTCCCATTTGAGATTAGGCTTAAAAATCTTAAGGGAAACAGAACCCCATTATGCTATAGAATAAATCTTGTATGATGAATCTTTTCTTCCCATAGTTGTTGTTTTCCCAAATATACTGAAACCTGGATTCTCCTCCAAATAGACAGACTTTATTATCACCATAGCTTTGCTTGCTTGATATTTAGGTCATAACCATTTTATTTTTCATGATACAAGATGATAAAACTCATATCCAGTTCTTTCTGTTTCTGTCTTATTCACGAGCACAAATATTTGAAAAGTACTTTGTGATCATTTTTTTTTACTACTACCCCAAGTGGCCCTGGTAGCTTCTGTAGCGAAAGGCTCATATCTTCCCTCCCAGGAAGCTGTTAAGATTCCTCTTCCATCAATTTAAACTCAAACATGGATATGAATCATGTAAGAACAGTTGCCATGGGACAAAGAAATAGGGAGAAAGAATATTGGCTAGGGTATGCTGGGCTCCCAATATAAATTGTATTCTGTATCCCAAAAAGCCTTACCATAGTGCCCATCATAAAAGCAAACTTATTTACTAACTTATTCTCCTAATCCCAAAACAGAGGTGAATCAGACCTGTACTTTAACAAACCATACAGACAGTTGATTCAATTCAATTAGACAAATATAACATGTATTTATTTGTGGTCACATGATTTAGCCACTATATCAAAAGTATCACTTAATTGTTCTATACTTTCTCAGTGCCTTATCAGCAAACTCAATTTGTATATTTTCTTAGCCCTCTCAAATAAATTGGTGTGCCAAAGCTTAGCATACAACTGGCATTGGATTTGCATGAAAACTGAGGCACAGGAGACTGAAGTTATAGGATCTTGTATCTAATGCTGCAAGGGACCTTAAAAAGTCATTGAATCCACCACAACCCATCATTTTATAAATGAGGAAATTGAAGTTAAGTGATTTGCCTAGCTTCTCACAGCTAGTAAGGGTAGTGATGGGATTTAAACATTGGTCTTCCCAATTTCAAGTCTACTATCCTATCTACTAGACCATGATGGTTCATTTGATCAAATTCCAGTAGAAGAACTGAGATGTGAAACTCATTACTTTGACTCTAAATCCTGTCTTCTCTTCTCTTTCTACTTTAGCTGGCTCATTCCAGCTATTTCCATCTCACCACCAAGGTGTATTATTCTTCTCTCCACTCAACCTCTGACTGGCTGGGCTGACTTAGCTTTTTACCATCTGTGATTACTTACTGAGATCTATTTGATTTAGCCAAATAGAGGGGATCAAAGGAAGGTATATCCATGATTTATTTGTTTGATTCTCCACAAAGAACTACTGATGTATCTGAGAAACAATTATTTTTTTTCCAGGGACTTTGTTGAGTTTAATATCCAGTCATTGACCCTCCACCTCCAATACATGTAAAAAATGACTCTAAACAAATTTTAGAGCTACAGAATCCACAAAGTGACAGATAGAAACAAATCTCCTGCTGAAGGCAGCCTGGCAGGCCAACAGGAAGGGTCTATCACACCAGGCTGGGAGCCAAGCATAGGCCTGTGTAAGCCATAGTTCTGGTCCGAGGGCAGCTCTGATCAGCCAGAGCAGACTTCCGCAGAGTGAATCACCAGCATCTGTGGCAGTTTCTAGACTTCTCAACCCATAAGCCCCCAAAAGAAAATAAAAGGTCAGTGTGGAACTCTATTGGAACTGGGTGGAGAAGAGCATGGTCCAGCCCCTGGCCCTGGGGCAAAAAGTGGTGGAGGCTCAGTGGCTGCAGTTGCTGCCACATGGCTGCCTCCAGAGCTGCTGGCCTGCAGATTTTAGGGGGACCAAGCAACCATTCAGTGGGTAACTTCTCTTGCTTTTACCTGCTTGGATCTGGATCACAGTCTTGGGTGGGAGACCTGGAATATGTGGCCAGTGAGCCTGAAATGTGGGGGCTGCAGAGAGGACACCCTCCTAATAGCTCTGGTAGCTGCAAAAATCCAAGCGATCTGGGACGAAGTTCTCTCCATTCTAGAAGCAGATTTATACCACAGGAAAGAGCTCAAAAGTCAAGTAATTGGCTGGCAATAAGGGCAAGCAGAGGAAGCTGAAACAGACCCTAGAATCCTTTTATGGGGACAAAAAGGATTAAGGTTTGGAGTGGGAGGAAGGCAATGAAGTCAGAACTCCTGCATCAAAAGCTTCCAGGAAAACATATGAATTGGTTACAGGCCAAGGAGGAGCTCAAGAAAGATTTTGAAAATCAGTTAAGAGAAGTGGAGGAAAAATTGCAAAGTGAAATGAGAATGATGCAAGAAAATCATGAAAAGTGAATCAACATCCTGCTAAAGGAGATCCAGATATACACTGAAGATAATAACACCTTAAAAATAGATTAACTCAAATGGCAAAAGAGGCCCAAAAAGCCATTGAGGACAATATCTTAAAAAAACAAATTTGCCAGATGGAAAAGGAATTCCAAAAACTCACTGATGAGAATGAATCTTTGAAAATTAGATCAGAGCAAATGGAAGTTAATGACTTTATGAGAAATCAAGATACTATAAAACAGATTTAAACAAATGAAAAAATAGAAGGCAATGTGAAATATCTCATTGGAAAAACTACAGGCCTTGCAAATAGATCCAGGAGAGAGAATTTAAAAATTATTGGACTAACTGAAAGCCATGATGAAAAAAAGAGTCTAGACACCAAATTTCAAGAAATTATCAAGCAAAATTACCCTGATATTCTAGAACCAGAGGGAAAAATAGAAATTGAAAGAATTCACCAATTACCTCTTGAAGTAGATCCCCAAAAGAAAACTCCTAGGAATATTATAAGTAAATTCCAGAATTCCCAGGTTAAGGAGAAAATACTGGAAGCAGTCAGGAAGAAATAATTTGAGTACTGTGGAAACACAATCAGGATAACACAAGACCTGGCAGCTTCTACATTAAGGGATCAAAGGGCTTAGAATATGATATTCCAGAGGTCAAAGGAGGTAGGATTAAAACCAAGAATCACCTACCCAGCAAAACTGAGTATAATGCTTCAGTGTTAAATATGGTCATTCAATGAAATAGAGTATTTTCAAACATTTTTGATGAAAAAAACCATAATTGAATAGAAAATTTGACTTTCAAATGTAAGTAGCAAGAGAAGCATGAGAAGGTAAAGAGTAAAAAGAAATCATAAGGAGCTTATGAAAGTTGTACTATTTACATTCCTACATGGAAAAATGATAATTGTATCTCATAAGACTTTTCTCAGTATGAGGACAGTTGAAGGGAATATATGCATATATATGTATGTATGTTCATGTATACATAGACAGAGGGTGTAGACTGAGTTGAATATGAAGGGATGATATCTACAAAATAAAGTTAAGAGGTGAGAGAGGAATTTATTGGGAGAAGGAGAAAGGGAGAAGTAGATCAGGGTAAATTATCTCATATAAAAGAGTCAAGAGAAAACTGTTACGATGGAGGGGAAGAGCAGGAAGGTAAAAGGGAATGGTACAAGCTTATTCTCATTGAATTTGGCTTAAGGAGGGAATAGCATACACACTCAATTGGGTACCCTCTAGGAAAATGGGGGGTAAGGGATAAGAGGGTAAGGGATAAGATGATAGAAGGGAGGGTGGATTTGGGGAAAGGGCTGTTAGAAGCAAGCACTTTTGAAAAGGGACAGGGCCAAAGGAGAAAATAGAGTAAGTGGGTGGTGGGATATGTGATGGAAGAAATTATAGTTTTCACAATATAACTGCTATGGAAAGGTTTTGCATAACTACACATGTATAACCTGTGTTGTATTGCTTATCTTCCCAGTAGGGGCTGGTGAGGAGGGAAGAAGGGGAAAAATATGGAACTCAGAGTTTTAAAAATACATGTTTAAAAATTTTTTTCATGTAACTGGGAAATATGATGTACAGGCACTGGGGTATAGGGATTCATCTTGCCCTTCTAGAAAGTTGGGATGATGGGAGATGATATGGGAAAGAACAGATTAGGGGAAGGGGTATTCAGTAGGTTTACTATTTTGGGGTGGGGGTAGAGGAAAGATAGGGAGGAAAAATTGTAACTCAAAATCTTGTGGAAGTGAATGTTGAAAACTAAAAATAAATAAATAAATAAATTTATTTATAAAATGAAGGTTGAAGTAATAGGCCTTGAACTGGATATGAGATAGTGACAATGGTGAACAAGAGTGGAATTCTCAGCTATTACAGAAAGATCAGTAATAAACATTTTTGTACACATAGAAAAAAATAAATGCTTGCATAAAAATAGTGTGGCAGGAGATGGAATGTTGTGTTCAGGCAATGGTAGGTATCCATTTTGGTAATGTGTTCTTTGTTATGGAAGATACTGAATAAATCGTATGGAAGTAATATAAATTCTTTGTTAGTAAAATGCTGGGAAGCTTTTTAATCCAGAAAAAATATCAGATAAGAAACACTCGTTTGTTGCACTTTTCTCTCTGCTCTCAGAATCCCATGATATGGGCTTTATTGTAACTGTGTCTGAAACAAAGGAAGTCTCGATGCACTTAAGGGGATATTTATGAATAGACCTTTCTTGAGCTTTACTGAGAATATCAGTCTAAGGGGAATGAACTTCATAACTCAGAGCAAATTCTAAATCTTGGACAAAAGTAAATATCATCTCTCCTATCTCTACTCTGTTTATGGGATTTAGAAAAAAAATAAATTTTGTCTAGTGCCAGGGATGGGCAACCTGTAACCTCAAGGCCAGCTTAAGGCCACAGGTTGCCCACCCCTGTTAGTCTAGCATATTCATTTTACAATTAAAGAAATATTTTCCCAAATAGGATAATTTTAGAACTTGACGGGACTTTTCAGAAGTCATTTAGTTCACTCCACCTCATTTTATAGATTAGAAAGCAGGCTCAGACAAATGAATTGACTTGTCCAACTGTCAATCAAGGCTTAACTCAGGTCCTGTGACTTCAAAGTTAAGCTATTTCTACTGCACCACATTGCCTTCATAAATGAAGTAACTTGTGTAAGGATACACAAGTAGTAGGAGCACAATGAAGATGTGAACCAAAATAGATGGTGATGAAACCACCATGACCCTGGCACAGGCCCTCACTATCTCATCCCTTCTTACTGCCTCAAATGTTTCCCCTCTCTAGTCCATCTTCCACTCAGCTGTCAAATTGACCTTCCTAAAGCTCAAATCTTTTCATGTCACTCTCTTTCTACTTTTCCCACCCCAGATTCAATAAACTCTGATAGTTCCCTACTGTTTCTTATCATTGTTGTTCAGTCCTTTCCTGCCCTTCATGACCCTATTTGGGGTTTTCTTGGAAAAGATCCTAGAGTGATTTGCCATTTCCTTTTCCAGCTCATTTTGCAGTTGAGGAAACAGGAACAGTTAAATAATTTACCTGGGATCACACAACTAGTAAGTATCTGAAGCCAGAATTAAACTCAGGAAGGTGAGTCTTCTTGACTCCAAGCCCAGGGTTCTATCTACTATGTCATACATTGGATTAATTATAAAATTCTTGGTTTGGCTTTTAAAAATCTTACACAGTCTGGCCTCTAATTATATTCCAGTAACCCAGCAGTGATCCTGTGACACTGTGTGATCCTATGACACGGGCTTTTTCATTTTTCCTCTCCCAGCACACTCTGTATCCCAGCTCAAATTAAGGCATTTTCACTGGCTGTCACCCATGCCTGGAAGTCTCTCTCTTCTCCTCCCTATCTCCTGTCTTCCCAGATTTCCTTCAAGTATCAGCTAAAGTTCTACCTAATACAAGAAGCCTTTTCTAGGACTTCTTCTTCTTCTTTTTATTATTAGACAAATGCTTTATTAACTTCTGGTTTACATCATTCATTTCCAACAGATTTTGAGTTACAATTTCCCCCCCCCATTTTTTCCGTACCCACCACCCCAGAATAGCAGTCCAACTAGATATCCCCATCATCCAATCTGCTCTCCCCCATATCTTCTCCCATACCCCCTTCGACTTTGCCATTAGGGCAAGGTGAATCTCTGAGCCCCGATGCCTGGACATTTAATTTGAAGACTTTGATTTTCAGATCCATTCCCTTCCTCCCTTGTCACCCACTCCCTCTGAGAAGATAAGTAGTTCAGTATGTGTTGTACATGTATAGCTATGCAAAACATTACCATAGTAGATATATTGTAAAAGACTGCTTATTATTTCCCTCCCACCCATCTCACCTCCCACGTGGTCCATTCCCTACTTTGATCCTGTCCCTCTTTGATTGTGGGTACTTCCAACATCCCGTGCCCCCACAATGCCCTCCCCTCCATCATCCCCCCTCTCATCCCCCTTTCTCCTACTCTCCTGCAGGGTGAGATATCCCATTTAGTATGTATGTGATTCTCTCCTTGAGCCAACTTCAATGAAAATATGGTTTTGCTTTTTTGCCTTCCTGCTCTTCCCCTCCCCTGCAACTACTTCCCCTTGCCTCTTCTACATGAGATAGTTTACCCTACCCTGTCTCTCCCCATCTCCTCTTGCCACTTTCCTCTCTCACCTCTTGACTTCACCCCTTAAGAATCATCCCTTTGCATCAAATTCAACCTGTGCCCTCTATCCATGTATACCTGTAAACATATGCCCATATACCCTTCTTCAATTATTTTCATAATGAGAAAGGTTTCATCAGACATAGTTATTGTTTTTGCATGTAGGAATGTAAATAGTTCAACTTTGATAAGCTCCTTTTGATTTCTTTTCTCTGATTACCTTCTCAAGCATCTCTTGTTTCTTGTGTCTGAATGTCAAATTTTCTATTCAACTCTGGTTTTTTCCTCAATAATGCTTGAAAGTCCTCTATTCCACTAAATGACCATATTTTCCCCTGAAACAAGATACTCAGTTTTGCTGGGTAGGTGACCCTTGGCTTCAATCCCAGCTCTTTTGCCCTCTGGAATATCATATTACATGCCCTTCGATCCCTCAATGTAGAAGCTGCCAGGTCCTGTGCTATTCTGATTATGTTTCCACAATATTGAAATTGTTTCTTCCTGGCTGCTTGTAGTATTTTCTCCTTGATCCGATCCTGGCTGGTCCCAACTCCGAGGCCGGTGCTCTTAGTCACTGTGACACCTAGCCACCTCTAGGTCTTCTTAATTTTAATGACTTCCCTCTGAAGTTATGTTCAATTTACTCTCTCTTTATCCTATTTGTACACAGCTCTTTATGTATTGTTTCCCTCATTAGATTGTAAGTTAGAGTTCAGGGATTGATTTTGTTTTTCTTTTATCCCCAGCACTTTTGTTTGGCACATAGTAGTAGTTTAATACATGCTTATTGACCCACTGCTTTTCAACAAACTTCAATTTGTAAATATTCTTTTGATAATAGTGTAATTTATATCTATAATCTGATGGAATGTTTCTGCTAGCAGTGGTGATAAGAAAGGGGGGTTGTATCTATAGAGACCTGTATATTCAGTCCTCTTGAAATCCTAATCCTAGTTCTTCTACTTAACTGACAATATCTAAATCATTAAAATGTTTTATCATATTCAAATTAGAAGGACAATATTTCACTATAGTTATTTACCTGTGATTTTTTCCCTGAGATGACTACTTCATTGACATAGAATACAACTCAGGGCTATGGCCAAAAAATGTGCTCTGTAGGCAATCTAGTGATGAATCTTTGTGAATTAAGCTAAGCTGGTCCTTCTATGGCAGACTAGGTCTATCCTTGAAGCCTTTACAACTTGTTGGGACCTGTGAGAACTTGTGATACATTTTTCTTCAAGAACCCAGGATCAGTTCATAAAGAGCAGGAAAGAAAGAACAATGCTATAATAAAATCTCAAGGATGTCCAAGGAATAATGTATTCTGATTAATTCATCAACATTTATTGTTATTAACTGAAAGCTTTCCAATTTACCTCCATATATAAACATTCTTTTTTATAACAATGTAGAAAGCTAAATTCTCTGAAGTTTCGAGTGAACTATGGGTTTCTAATTTGCTGTTCTTTTTATAGCTTATTATTTGTTGTCCAGTCTTCATTTTCTTTGTTAATTAAATTTTCAACTTTCACTTCCACAAGACTTTCAGTTCCAAATTTTCTCCCCATTTCACCCCTCCCCTCACCCCAAGAAAGCATACATTCTGATTACCCTTCCCCTAATCTGTCCTCCCTTCTATCATCTCCCCTCCCCTTCTCTTATCTCCTGCTCTCCTATTTTCCTGTAGGGCAAGATAGACTTCTATACCCTATTGCTTGTATATTTTATTTCCAAATTGCATGTAAAAACAATTTTTAACATTGGTTTTTACAAATTTGTAGTCCACATTCTCTCTTATACTCCCTCCCACCCATCCTCATTAAGAAAGTAATCAAGTTGGGGCGGCTAGGTGGCGCAGTGAATAGAGCACTGGCCCTGAAGTCAGGAGAAAGCAAGCAAGTTGATATAGGTTATACATGTGTATTCATGCAAAACACTTCCATAACAGTCATGTTGTGAAAGACTATATTACCCTCCATCCTATCAGGTCCCACCCATTTATTCTATTCTTTCTTTTGACCCTGTTCTTCCTCAAAAGTATTTGCTTCTGATTGTTCTTCCTCCAATTTGTCCTCCCTTTTTTTATGTTCCCCCCGCCCTAATCTCCTTCCTTTCTACTTTCCTCTAGGTTAAGATAGGTTTCCATGCCCAATTGAGTGTATGTTAGTCTCTCCTTAAGTCAAATCCAATGAAAGTAAGGTCACTCATCCTCTTGCACTCCTCCCTCTTCCCCTCCATTGTAAAAACCTTTCCTTGCATCTTTCATGTGAGATAATTTACCCCATTCTACCTCTCCCTTTCTCCTTCTCCCAGTATATTACTCCCTCATCCTTTAATTTTATTTTCTATATGTCATATCTTCATATTCAACTCACTCTGTGCCTTCTGTCTATATGTACCCTAATACTGAGAAGAGTCTCATGAGTGACACATATCATCTTTCCACATAGGAATGTAGACAGTTAAACTTTATTAGTCCTTTAAGATTTATCTTTCCTATTTACCTTTTCAAGCTTCCCTTGCTTCTTGCTTTTGAAAGTCAAATTATCTATTCAACTCTAGTTTTTTCATCAAGAATGTTTGCAAGTCTTCTATTTCATTGAATATTCATTTTTTTCTCACTGAAGTAATATACTCAGTTTTGCTGGGTAGGTGATTCTTGCTTTTATTACTAATTTCATTGTTCTCTGGAATATCATATTCTCTGCTTTCTGATCGCTTAACGTAGAGACTGCTAAATCCTGATTGTGTTTCCACAATATTTGAATTGTTTCATTCTGGCTGCTTGCAATACTTTCTCCTTGTCCTGGGAACTCTGGAATTTGACTACAACATTACTAGGAGTTTTCCTTTTGGGATATCTTTCAGGAGGTGAATCAGTGGAATCTTTCCATTTCTATTTTCCCATTCTGATTCTAGAATACAAGCAGGGTTTTCCTTGATAATTTCTTGAAAGATGAGCTCTCGGCTCTTTTTTTTGATCATGGTTTTCAGATAGTCCAGTAAATTTTAAACTTTCTCTCCTGGATCTATTTTTCCAGTTCAGCAACTGAACTGGATCAATGAGATATTTCACATTATCTTCTATTTTTTCCTTCTTTTGTTTTTGTTTTATAACCATGCTCCTTTTTCACCCAGGTCCCATAGAGATCCCCCACTGACCTTCCACCTTGTGCTCAGTGTTTCTGTGTTGAGAAGTCTGGAAATTGCCACAGTTGCCAGTGATACCAATATATATATTTATAAGGAGCTTAAGAGAGTGCCAGGTTCATAGTAGACACTTAGTAAATAATTGTTTCCTTCCCTTCCCCTCTACCAGTTACTCAGGGACATTTTAGATTTTTCTTTGGTTCATGGATTTCCATAGTTAAGTAGGTATCTAGTCACCATTTATTGATGGTGAGCTTGGAAATATTTATCTGCAATGGTAATTTGTCAGCAGACTCTGTCTCTGTCTCTCTATCACCATATTTAAAGCTTGGCAGAAGCTATTTGGACTTATACTCCACTGAGAGAGCTTTAGAGAACCCTTAGCTAAAGTTTTCTCCATAATATGATGAGAGATCAGAGTGAGACTTTATGAAGGTTGAGGAAAAGGAACAATGAAGAAAATCATCCCCAGATCACTGGGCTAAGTTCTCTGCATGACGACTCTTTTGGAAAAGCCACATTTTAGGGGACCTTAAGAGACAGCTATCTACCCAGGTTATAGATGAGTACTCTCCTAACTGAGGATTAGAGAAGCAAATTCCAGAGAACTGAAGTATAGCTGCTTGATTAAACAAATATAAGGCAAAAGAGATAGAATGGAATTAGTATGGAGTCCCAGAATAAGCAGAAGCTGCTCAGGCAATATGGAAGAGAGAGCTAATAAAAACTGAGGCCTTTTCATGTTAAAATATTTTCTTTATGATGGTTTGTAGTAAATTGCTTTAGAGATACCTCCAGATACCTCAGCGTTTGAGGTGCTAGAATTGTCAATCAGGCAGGCATAGCCTGGTAAATATTTAACAACTGTTTCTCTGGGAAAATATGTTATATAAACATTTTGTTTTGTTGTTGTTGTTGAGTTGTTTTTCAGTCATATCCAACTATTTTTTTTATTAATTTATTAGTTTAGTTTCAGTTAACAAGATTCAATTCCATAGTTCCTTGATTTTCAAATTTCCTTTACTTCCTTCCCCCCTCCCCTCACGACAGCATATAGTACAGTATAGGGTCTGCAAATGCATTCATATTAGACATTATTCCAATTACAAAGGCGTATTGTACTAGGTGGGATGAAAGATGGTAAGGAAGAAATAAAACCAAACAATGAAAAGAACAAGATCATTTAGTTTTCTTCCATCAGGATTCAGGCTCAGTTCTTTCTAGTTATATCTCTGGATGGCACATTTCTCACTTTCCTGAGTCATTTGGGATTAACTTATATCACTGCATTGCTGAAAAGAGTCCAGTCTGTCATAGTTGGTCATCACAGATATGGTATGTCTGTGATTGTATACAAATTTCTTCTGATTCTACTCTTCTCGCTCAGCATCAGTTTGTATAAGTCTCTCCAGGTAATTATGAAATCCGTCATCTCCTCGTTTCTTATAGCACAATAAAATTCCATTACATTCATATACCACAACTTGTTTAGCCATTCCCCAATTGATGGGCACCCCTTTAGTTTCCAATTCTTTGCAACCACAAAAAGGGCTGCTAAAATATTTTTGTACATATGGGTCTTCCTCCCACTTCTATGATCTCTTTGGGATATAACCCTAGAAGTGATATTGCTGGTTTTCTTGGTAAAGGTACTGGGATGGTTTGCCATTTCTTTCTCCAATATACATACTGCATACTTTTAAGTTTAATCTGCATTATTAACATTTTCTTCATTATTTATTCAAATTAACAAAGCAAGAAATCAAGCCCTCTTTTTCCAATTTCACATTGAAAATTTAACAGTTGTCTCTCTAGCCAGCATCAGCTAGTTTCAACACATCTCTGAAATGAGAAATAAAGGAAAAAAAACCTTTCAGACTTCCCCAGCTAGAATCCCTGGGTGGTATTGGATCCAGGAACATAGGATAAATGGAGGTGGCAGTACTAGCAGCCCTGTTGTGGGAGCCAACCAGATGAGTATTGGACTGACTGGAATGAAAATGAAGTAGTATTGAGAGGAGCTGCTGTTGGGCCTTGTTCTCAAAGTGGTATTATAACAGGGTTAACATGTTACAATAGTGATACCAATAAGTCACATTATTGTTGATTGTTTTTTCTACTTTACTACAACCCAGCACTTTATAGCTAATAAAACCATCTAAGTGCATAGCAAATTAGTGACAGAGACAGAACTGAGGCTCATCTCCATGTCCTAGTGTCTTTCCAATGTAATGTAAGGGCTGGTGAGTATAGAAAATAGTGAGAAAAGGTGCTCACATTCTGTACAGGAATGCCATACCTGATGCTATTAATCAGTATTATAATAGAATGCTAGGCAAAGCATTTGTTTGGAAATCAGTTAATTTGTTAGGAGCAATGCTACAAATTGCCTCTTAGGCAATTAGCTGAAGTTATTAGTAGGGTTTTCATATTATTTGATGTTAGATTTTGGGTATGATGTATTAATGTGAAACTCAATCACACTAAGTCTATGATATCTATTTGTGAACCTTAGCATTCATCTTATCCTTCCCTCCTCCTTTTAACAGAGTATCATGACTGATATCTTATCATAGTGCTTGGCATATAGTAGGAGCTTAATAAATGCTTATTGATTGATGGTAGTTTCTTTAGTTTATTTAAGGTAACAACCACCAATCCTCTCACTATTTTTCTGTCTCCCTCCCATTCTTTATTTCTCCCACAATGGATTTCAAATTTAAGTTGACTTAATAGACTGTTGTACTGGGAACTAGTCTAAAAATAAACTATTGAGGTTCTTTTTGACCTTATAAATCTATAAAAATAACAACTCAGTGTATGATATCAATAGAACATTATTGTTATCACTTGTAGGTAACAACCAAAATAACATGGCTTATAGTCCTCCAAATGTTATGTAAAGGATGTTCATTCTATTTAAATTTCATTTTATTGTGTCAAATTCAAAGATGCTTTTATTTATTTTATTTTATTTTTTCCATATCAGAGACATAACTAGGAATATTTGTACTGAAACAAAAAATTGGGACAGCTAGATGGTACAGTAGATATAGTACTGAACCTGGAGTCAGAAAGACTCCTCTCCTAGTGTTCAAATCTGATCTCAGACATTTATTAACTGTGCAACCTTGGGCAAATCACCTAACCCTGTTTGCTTCAGTTTCCTCATTTATAAAATGAGCTGGAGAAGGAAACGGCAAACAACTGTAGCATCTTTTCCAAGAAAGCCCCAAATACTCATGAAGAGCAGGGCATGGCTGAAAATTACTGACTAACACAATAACAAAAATCTGCTTTAAATTGGGGCAGGTGGATGTGAAGAACAGAGACTTTCATACAGAAGCATAGGGTAGGGTAGTGAGATGAACACTTACCTTTGTATATCATCTGATCACTTCCAACCTAACCCAACAAACATTTACTATATGCAAAGCAAAAAAGAAACATGGCACGTTAGATTAAGGACCGATATTAGATTTGGAAAGATGGAAAAGGTGAGGCTTGAGCAGTGGTTTTTATAGAATCACAGAATTTGAAAGTTGGATAGGGATTTAGTTGTCCTCCTTCCTCTGTATGGGAAGAAATCTCCAGAGGAGTAGTCCAGGGATCTTTCCTTGACCCTCTGCTGTTTTAAATTCTTAACATCAACTTATATAATGACATAGATTTTATGTTTATCAAATTTTCAGGTAACAGAGCTGGAATGGATAGCTAACATACTGAATGACAAAGTCAGAATATAAGAGGATCTTGACAGAAAACATTGCACTGACTGGAACAAGATGAAATCCATGGGAATAAAAGTAAAATATAGAACTGGGTACAAAAAATATCAAATCCACAAGTATAAGATTGTATGAGGGAAGGAATGATTTAACAGAAGTTGTTCTGAAAAAGGTCTGAGTGTATTTGTGGGCTGCAAGATGATTCATTAGTGTGGTGTAGTAGCCAAAAAAGCTAATGTAATTTTGGGCTGCATGGAGGAAGATGGTTTTGAGGAAGAGGGAGATAATAGTTGCATTCTACCTTGTCCTAGATAGACCTAAAGTGAAGAGTTTTCTTCAGTTGGGTGCTGCAATTTAAGAAAGGAATTAATAAAATGGAGAGCATCTAGAGAACAACACACCCGGATAGTGAAGATCCTGAAATCCATTTCATAGCCAAGATGTACTGGAGCCAGCTCATTCTGAACCAATTATTACATTTTCAGCCTGAGTATTTATACTTCAAATCAACAAATCCTATAAGTCAGGATCCGGTTTATTGTTTTGTCGATTGTCTAGACTTAATAAAGTGATGGAGAAAATATTAATAAAGCAAATTAAACTTAAAAGTATGCTATGATTGCACTCCTCCCCATCCCTCTTCCTTCTCTCTCACTCTCCAATCTCTTTCTCCCTCTCCCTTTCCTTCTCCTCTCCAAAGGAAGGTAAATTTTGATGGTTGAAATCTGCCTTGTTAACTTGGGGTTTACTGATTAGATTTCTTTCTCAAAGACCAAACCTTAATCCCATTTTATTCTGGAGCTCATAGATTGGACCACAATAGATCCCTGGCCAACCACCACTTGATGGCTATTTTTTGGGTCCTCCTGGGTCAGAGTGAATGTAAATAGTAACTGTTTCTCTTTTGACCAACAACCCAGAGGGTCTTCCCCTCCCAGTTTGATTTTTTTTTTATTAAAGCTGCCATGGCCATCCCTTGATTCACTTCTTAAAGAGGCCTATTCACTGAATGGATGTTGCCTCACTCAAAATAAGAACCTGAAAAGACCTTAGTCTAAAACGGCCAGAGTCTCCCATTGTATCCTGGGCCGTCTCCAGCTGTCTTGATGAATATCTCGTCACTGGGCCCAGAAGGCTTTGGAGGACAAAGTGAGACTGCTGACTTCCCACAGTCCTCCCTCACTCAAATCAAAGACAATGGCAAGTCATGTCATCATCTCCCTGATGTCATGGTCATCTTCGAGAATGAAGGACAAACACAAACCTCCTCATCCCAAGAGATCTGATTGTTAGAAGTTTCCCCCCTTGTCCTTACATATAAGGATCAGTTGGAACCTAAAATGTTTTACCTGAGAAAGAAAAGACTGAGAGGAAAACATGGTAGCTATCTTTAAGTATCTATCACATGGGAAAAGGATTAGAATTGTGTTTGGCCTCCAGAGGACAGAATCAGAAAAAATGGCTGGTATTGTTTTCTTTGCAAAGAAACAAATTGATTCTATATATCTCAGGAAAACCTTTTGAACCATTGTTGTTGTTTAGTTGTTTTCAGACCTGTCTGACTCTTTGTTAACCCATTTGGGATATTGCACCACCTAGATGCCTTAAACATTGGAACTCTCTAAAAGTGGAATCCCCTAACTTGAGAAGTGTCATGGTTATCCTCTTTAAAAAATATTTAAACAGAGGCTTAGCAGCCCTTTCATGCATGATTTGCACTACATGACCTAAAGGTCAAGTTCAATTCTCAAATTCTGTGATTCTGTGAAGTCTTGGGTTTGAATACTTGGGTCACACATGTGACCCCAGAGAAGTAATTATTTCTTAGTGTCTCTAAGCAACCCTCTAAGATTTTGTGCCTTGGCAAAGTGAGTTTCCTATACCAATAATATTATAGGTCAAGACCCCACATCCTAAATTTTATGCAATGTCCTATGGAATTGTGTCTGGCAACAATCATGAGAATGGTATATCTTTGTGACACTAACTTTTTGCAGACACTATGTGTTTAACACAACAATGCTGCATAAAATTAATGTGTATGGAGGTGGAATGAGGAACAGAGATCACCAGAAGAAATGGTTGGACCTGTAACAACTCCATTCTGAGTTGTATCCCCATGTGTAACACATCTGTATCTACCATATATTTACTATCATATCTACAACATCTGTACCGGGGCTACACAATATGTTCCTTATTTGTATGCCTCTTTATTCACATTCCCCGTATTTGTGGCCTTCCATGCATATTTCTTTGCTAATATTCCCTGTATGTGTACACTTCTCCCTCTAATGATTTGTATATTTCTGAGGGTTTTCTTGCTATGTTATTTTATTAAATTGCTTTAAATCACTTTTATTCTCTAAATGTCTAGTGAAAATAGACCATCTAGTCAAGATGGTGGAGTAGAAACAGGACTTCCATGCAGCTCCAGCTTCTACCTTCCCCAATCCATGTAAAAGGGAACTCTGAACAAACTTGGAGCTATAGAACCCACAAAATGACACAGAGAAGCTAACCTCCTGCTGACGACATCCTGGCAGCCCAGCAGGGAGCAGCCAGCACAGCACTCTGGGAGGAGAGCCCAGCCCCCATGAGGCAGAGGTTTTAGCCCCAGGGCAGGCCTGACCAAACACTGGCTGGAGGGACTCCAGAACACCAGCACCTGTGGCCGTTTCCAGAGTTATCAACACATAGATGCCAAAGACAAAGTGAGAGGTCAGTGCACTGTGAATGTTGGGACCAGTAGTATGGAGAGCATGTCGGCTTTTTCCTCCAGGGCAAGAAGCCACTGAGACACATTGGGGCAGCTGGCGGCAAGTTACAGCTTTAGCACCTGGCCTGCAGAGTGTAGGGGGACTAAGCAACCAGTCTGGGGGTAATCGCTATTGCTTTAACCTGCTTGGATCTGGATTACAGTCTAAGGTGGAGGTCCTGGGGGTGTGATCAGCTTGCCAGAGCATGTGGAGGCTTCAGGGAGGGCACCCAAATAATACCTCTGGTAGCTGAGAAAACCCCAGTGTTTTGGAGGGAATCTCCCCTGTATGGTGGCAGAGTCCTACTGTAGCAAAAATCTCAGGGGTAGAGTGATTGAGTGGAAACATGAGCAGGCAAAGGAAGGAAAATAAACAGAGCAAGCCAACTTAACACTCCTATTTTGGTGACAAAATTATCAAAGCTTGGAACAGGAGGAAGACAGTGAAGTCAGAACTCCTGTACCAAAAGGTTCAAAGGAAAATATCAGCTGGTTACAGGCCATAGAGGACCTTAAGAAGCAGATAAGAGAAGTGGAGGAAAAATTGGAAGAGAAATGAAAATGATGCAAGAAAATTATGAAATGAGAGTCAACAGCTTGACTAAGGAAAATAACACCTTAAAAATAGAATAACTCAAATGGCAAAAGAGGCTGAAAAAGGCAATGAGGAGAAGAATGCTTTAAAAAGCCGAATTTTGGGGCGGCTAGGTGGCACAGTGAATAGAGTGCCGGCCCTGGAGTCAGAAGGACCTGAGTTCGGAGCCAGCCTCCGACACTTAATCCACACAAACAAAAAAACCTAGTCGTGTAACCTTGGGCAAGTTACTTAACCCCCATTGCCCTAAAGGGGTGGCTAGGTGGCGCAGTGAGTAAGAGCGCCGGCCTCGGAGTTGGCATGACCCGAGATCAGATCCGGCCTCAGAAAATGAGCATCCACGCATAAATAATGACTAGCCGTGTAACCTTGAGCAAGTTAATTAACCCCAATTGCTTAAAAAAAAAAAAGCCTAATTTGCCAGATGGAATAAGAATATCAAAAGCTCATTGAGGAGAATCATTCCTTCAGATTTAGAATGGAACAAAGGGAAGCTAGTGACTTTAAGAGAAATCAAGGTGCTGTTAAACAGATCCAAACAAATGAAAGAATAGAAGGCAATGTGAAATATCTCATGGGAAAAACCACTGACCTGGAAAATAGATCAAGGAGAGATAATTTAAAAATTATTGGACAACTTGAAAGTCATGATCAAAGACGAAACCTAGAAATCATCCTTCAAGAAATTCTCAAGTAAAACTGCCCTGATGTTTTAGAACCAGAAAGCAAAATAGAAGTTGAAAGAATCCACCAACCACCTCCTGAAAAAGATCCTAAAAAGAAAACTCCTAGGAATATTATAGCCAGGTTCCAGAATTCCCAAATCAAGGAGAGAATATTACAAGCAGCCAGCAAGAAACAATTTGAATATTGTGGAAACACAATCATGATAACACAGGATCTGGAAGCTTCTATACTGAGGGATAGAAGGGCCTGGAATATGATACTCTGGAGGTCAAAGGAGCTGGGATTAAAACCAAGAATCACCTACCCAGCAAAAATGAGTATCATGTTTCAGGGGAAAATATGGTCATTCAGTGTAATAGAGGACTTTCAAATATTCTTGAAGAAAAAGCCAGAGTAGAATAGAAAATTTGACATTCAGATATAAGAAGCAACAGAAGCATGAGAAGCTAAACAGGGAAAAGAAATCATAAGGAACTTATCAAAGTTGAACTATTTACTTTCTTACATGGAAAAACAATAATTGTAACTGATGAAACTTTTCTCAGTATGAAAATAGTGGAAGGGAATAGAAATATATATAGTCTTTATTGGAGGGTATGTAGGTGTATGAATACATATGTGAATATGTATATATATGTATATATGTTCACAGGTGTATATATATATATATATATATGTGTGTGTGTGTGTATATATATATATATATATATATACACCTGTAAACATATATACATATATATGTATGTATATATATATATATAGGACACAGGACCAATTTAATAGGAAGGTGTAGCAGCAAGCACCCTAACTTCTCCAGGGTGGCTGCCAACACAGGTTCTTAGATCTGCTTTTCAAAATGAAAGCAACTCAAAATGGATTAACAAGCTTACTTTAATCAAACAAACATATATTACCTAGCTCAGGGGGAAAAATACCCCGAACTTCAGAGTATACAGACAGATCAAGCAGACAGGCTTCCAAACTGTCCCAACATTACATCAATACCAAATCACAGTTACCAGAGAGGGAATCATCAACATATGGGTTTTCAAAGCCGGGAGGGCTCTCAGTGGCTGCCAAGAGTCTCATCTGGTCAAGTCACACAACACTTCTCAAAGTGAGCCCTAAAGCAAAACCTCCCATCAGGGTTTATATAGCCTTCTCCTGGCTCATAGAATGTAACCACCTTCTCGACTCACTGCCCAATCACACAGCATCAAGGTGTGGGCATACCTGAAAACCAAGCCTCCTACCACAGGTTCCATGTGACCACATTCAGCCTATCAGGAGGCAGAATATATTTTCAAATCAAGGAAGGTTTTCAGAGTCACTTAAGCCAATCAAAGGGCCTAGGGGCAGGGAAGATATTTAAATCTGCATTTCCATTACAGAAGGGATGATACTTAAAAGGTGAAATTAAGAAGTGAGAGAGGAATATAATGAAAGATGGGGAGAGACAGAATGGGGCGAACTATCTCATATAGAAGAGGCAAGGAAAAATTGGTACAGTGGAGGGGAAGAACAGGAAGGCATAAGGATCATGAGTATAACGTCAATCTTATATTCATTGGATTTGGCTCAGGGAGGGAATGACATACAAAATAAATAGGGTATCTCACCCTAGAGGACAGTAGGGGGGAAGGGAATGAGAGGGAGGATGATGGAAGGGAGGGCAGCCTTGGGTGGAGGGAAGTTGGAAGCATCCACTTTTGAAAAGGGACAGGACCAAAGTAGAGAATAGAACAAGTGGGATGTGGGATAGGAGGGAAGGAAACATAATCAGTCTTCTATAATATATCTACTATGGTAACATTTTGCATTAGCTACACATGTACAACCTATATTGAATTGCTTATCTTCCCAGTAAGAGTGGATGACAAGGGAGGAAGGGAATGAATTTAGAATTCAAAGTTTTAAAACCAAATGTTTATATATACATATATATACATATATATATATATATACACACATAATGTGTGTGTTATTATTAATACTATTTTACATATAATTGGGAAAAAGAGGAGGGAGTATCCTGGGGGATCACTATTTTGGGTAGGTGAGTAAGGGAAAAATGGGGAGAAAATTTGTACCCCAAAATGAAATGAAGTAAACCAGAAGTTAATAAAGCATATAAAAAAAACAAAAACAAAAAGCAAACAAACAAAACCAGAAAACAAACCTTCTATGGGAGCTACTTTGTTATGGTTCTGATTGAAGGTAAAGCCATAAAATATCTTGAATTTAGTGTAACCTTCTCTTGAGGCTCCAATGTAAATTCATTTATTGTTTATTGTTTCTTTGATTGTCTACATCCTCCAGATATTACCAGAGCATTTCTTAAAAGATTTGCTGCCTCCATTTCCTTAATTGCTTAAGCCCTTATAAAAATAGCCATTTCCACTGGTCTAATGTAAATACCTGCTCAAAGGTTAATGATGAGGCCTTAATTTCCTGACAGTTTTTCCAAGTTCCCTTTTTTGACCTTTATGAACCACTTGACATTACTGACCACTCCTTCCTTGTTATTTCTTCTTTGCCTTCCATGATAATAAACCTTCATGATTCTCTTCTTACCTCTCCAATCACTTTTTCTCATGCTCTTTTATCATCTCAACTTGCAATTATAGCTATTACCCACTGTATGACCTTAAGACACTTCTTTCTTTCTTTCATCTTGGTAATCTCATTTATTCCCATCACTTCAACTATTACTTTTAGGTGAAGACTTCCAAGTCTATTCTTGGTTACTTTTTTTTTTTTGAGCACCAGCCCCATCTTTTTAACTGCTTGACGAATATTGCTACTTGGATGCATTTTTGGCACCTCATATGAAGCAATTCCATCACCAGTCTCATTATGTTCCTTCCAAATAGAATTCTTCTTCTTATTTCCATATTTCTCTGAATGATATTACCAGGCTTCTAGTTCCCTATTCTCAGAACCTTTAGAATCATCTTTGAAACTTCCATGCCCATTAGAGTCCATCAATCTCTGTGTCCTGTTGAATTCATCCAAATAATATTTTTGATATCTATCCCATCCAACATTTCTACTGCAATTCTTTTACATCTCATCTGGTCTACTGTAATAGGTTCCTAACTAGTCTTGGGGTTTATTGGTATTATTATATCTGATATCAGATGAATTTTAATTTAATTCTGCATTGAGAGCTTTTATTTGGTTTCTAAATTTATCCCCAATTTCCTTTTTAAAACATTTTTGGTTCTTGTTTGAATTTCTATTTTTTTTTTTGTTTAGTTTCTATTATTGCCTAATGATTCTGGGAAGTCCACAATCTCTTTACTCAAATAATACTGGTTAATTTCTATCCCCCTGCCCTCCCTCCTCCCCATACAATTTTTTAGAAGTGATTTTGTTTCTTTTTGATGATTTATTCATGACTCCTTATGTATCATGATCCTACTGTTAGTTTATATGCTCGTGCATGAAGTTTATATAAGTTTTTTTTCTTGGTGTTTGACTGTTTTGACTTTTCTTTTGTAATTGCTGTCATTCATCTTTGGGAATCTTCACATTTAAAAAAATAGTATTTTTTTCTGATTACATGTAAAGACAAATTTTATCAGTCATTTAAAAAATTAGTTGCAAATTTTCTCCCTCCCTAGCTTACCTTCCCCCTCACTAAGATACTAAGCAATTTGATATAGCTTATATATGTGCAATCATGTAAAACATATTCCATATTAGTCATGTTTGGAAAGAACTAATAGACCAAAATAAAAAATACATGAAAAAGTAAAGAAAGGGCCGCTAGGTGGCACAGTGAGTAGAGTGCCGGCCCTGGAGTCAGAAGGACCTGAGTTCAGATCCGGCCTCAGACACTTAACACACACAAACAAAAACCTAGCTGTATGACCTTTGGCAAGTCACTTAACCCCAATTGCCCTCCAAAAAAAAGTAAAGAAAGTGAAAATATAATGTTTTGGTTTGCATTCTAACTCTACCAGCTCTTTCTTTGGATATGGATAGCCTTTTCATCATGAGTCTTTTGGAATTGTGTTGGATCACTGTATTACTTGAGAATAGCTAAGTCATTTATGAATGATCATCACACAATGTTGCTGGTACTGTGTACAATGTTCACCTGGTTCTACTCACTTCACTTTGCATAATTTCATCTAAAACTTTTCAGGTTTTTCTGAAATTTTCTTGCTCATCATTTCTTATAGCACCATAGCACTCCATTACATTCAAATGCAACAACTTGTTCAGCTGTTCAATCTTCATTCTTGCATTTATCTTCCTTCCACCATTTGTAGAATTCCAAGTAGGGACTATTAGGTGGCCACAAGTTTCTTTACACTGGGGACAAGGGGAATAAGTTGGACTCGGATCTGTGTCCTGAGGAATCTTTGCCAGGAAAGGACTGGCCCCGGCTTTTCTTAGCCCCTTTCTCTTAGGCCAGATGCTCTGTTGCCTGGTAGTCTTTGCCTCTGATCACCACAAACAGAATATCTTCTTTCCTGTCTGATTTTTCATCCCTCTCTTTCATTCATTCAAGTAGCTGGGTGACTCAGTACCTGCCCCATTTAGAGGATTTAGGAAGATGTGGGAAATCATTGGCCATGGGGGATTCCTACATCTATATACTGAATAACAAGCTTGAAAGTTTGTTTGTGTTTAAATCAATAGATATGTAAAGATAGGTTGGGGGTAGGGACAGTAAATGAGACCTTGGAGTATTAAAGTTCTCCTGTGTTAATCTATGTGATTTTTATATTATATATGTGGAGTGTAGGGTATGATCAGGGAAGACTAGCACCTCTGGTGTGAGGGCTGCCAAACACTTTTCAGGAGGTGATTTCCACCTTTGATGTTCACATGATCCACCTAACTCTCACCTGTTGTTCTAAGAAGCTGTAGCATGTACAGCAGCCACACCCTGGTAAACTGTTTCAACAGAAAGGTTAAACCAGGCTGAGGGCAACCAAGGGCTCTCAAACTCATTGGTGAGTTAGGGTGGGATATCTATCTCAAACATGTGAAAACTCCCTTTGGTGGAATAGGTGAATGAGAACAATTTGTTCCAATGGCCATGAAGGCAGTTGAAGCAGGACTTGTGGACTGCTTAGAGCTTGGTTACACATCGAACATGCCAAGGTCATCCACTATAGTTTGAGCCATCTCTAGTGGTATTGATTCTGTCTTGTCACTGGACTGTGAAAATTGTGGAAGAGAGAGTGAATCTGACAACTTAATGCAATTCTACCTCATTTAAATCCTGTTGGCCCATGAATTAAAAGACATCACCCTTGTCATTTTACCATTTTTACCTATCTCAAAATCCTGTGGATTAAATGGCAGGTAGAGAAGCCTTAGAAGCTGTAGTTATAACCCTGTACAGATGGTCATAGGGTCGTCTTCTCACTGGAAGCAGCAAAAGGATTCGGCAGTCCCTTGGGTGTCTGAGTAGCCTTTTAAGGATCACACTTTTCACTTCCTGGTGTGAGGAAGGGGCTGGAAAAGGTGCCCTAAAATTGTGTGCTTACCCAACAATGGTTTGCTTGCTGGGGCAAGTGGGGGTCACATCAAGCAATTGAAACAAAAAAGTACAAAAACTTCCACAAAGATGAATCCACTCACTATGATTACATGGAATATGTGTGCAATTATAGGCAACACAAAATCCAGTAAAACTGAAAAATGAAGAGCTCTTGTTGTGGGAGCAATCAACATATATTCCATCTGAATGGCAGCCCTTAGTGAAATAATTCTGATAAATTAAGGCCAGGTTACTGAAGTTGGAGCTAGATACACATTGTTGTGGAGTGGCCGCAGTGAAGCTGGTGTAAGTTTTGCAATCAGAACTAATCCAGTCAACAAGCTTGTATGACTATCAAAAGGAATGAATGACAGGCTCATGAAAATGCAATTGCCACTTGTAGGAAAACACCATGCCACCATCATCAGTGTGTATGCTTCCACCATAGCAAGCCCTGATGAGTTAAAAAAAGTATGGATCCCTGGAGACTCTTGTTGTCAATATGTCAAAAGAGGACAAGCTTATAATTCTGGGTGACTTTAATGCTAGAATAGGCTCAGAGTACCATATATAACAGGGAGTTCTTCAGAGGAATGGAGTTGGAAACAGCAACAGTAATGGTCACTTATCACTGAATACATGTGCATCTCATGACCTTTTCATCACTGTCACAGTCTTTCATTTATCTAAATGCAATAAAACTTCATGCATGCACTCTTGCAGTAAACATTGGCATTTAACACAATAATTGTAAGGAGAATAAATAGACTGAAGGTGAGAGTCATAAAGGCAATCAGTGCTGGACTGATCATAGAATTATCTATGACTTAGCTAAATATTTTCTTTCAATCAAGTGGGAGCCCCAAGACAACATGACTACCAGAAGAATTAATGTCAACAGATTAGAGTGCTTTTCTGAGTGGGAGCAGTTTTTTGCTAACTTGGAGAGAAATTTGAGCCAACACACAGTTGGCAACAGTGGAGCAGAAAAGGAGTGGGAAGCTTTTATAAATTTGGTGTATAATGTTGTATTTGCTTATGTTAGTCAGAACACTTGCAAACATCAAGACTGGTTTGACAAAAATGATCAGGAAATTTAGAAGCTGCTAAATGAAAAATGAGAACTCCATAGGGTTTACCAACAGGATAGTTCATCCATCTCTAAGGAGGTAGAATTTAATTCCATCAGTAGTGAAGTACAAGTGAAGCTTAGGGAGATGCAAGATTCTTGGCTCAGTAAGAAAGGAGGTGAAATTCAGTTTTATGCTTATAGTAACAATCCAAAATGCTTTTGTCGAGTTGGGAAAGCTATTTATAGACCAAAGACGGATTGTGCATCTCAATTGTTCAGTACTGATGGAGCCACATTGATTTGTGTTAAAGACATATGGGCTGAACACTTTCATACTGTTCTCAACAGACCATCATCAATCAATGCTGAAGCCACTGACCTCAAGTTGAAGTCAGTCCCTCCTAGCTAAAGTTCCAACTGAATAAGAGATTTCAAATGTCATTAGACTCCTTCTATGTAGCAAAGCACCTGGTGCTGATTTTAATCCAAATAAGATATACAAGGTGGGGGGGGGGTCTATTGCCTTTACAAAAGGTGACTAAATTTTTCTGGGTTATATGGAAAGAGGAGGTTATCCCATAGGAGTTCAGGGATGCCTCCATTGTCCATATCTATAAAAGTAAAGAAAATAAATTGTCATGTGGTGACTGTGGTGGTGGGGAGGGTGTTGTCTCTCTGTTAGTAATTGCCAGC
This sequence comes from Gymnobelideus leadbeateri, assembly GCA_011680675.1. Classification (NCBI taxonomy): domain Eukaryota; kingdom Metazoa; phylum Chordata; class Mammalia; order Diprotodontia; family Petauridae; genus Gymnobelideus; species Gymnobelideus leadbeateri. The sequence continues at coordinate 51,155 of WOXC01007065.1, forward strand.
AAGATTATTGGCAGAGGCCTCTTAGTAGGCTGATCCTTCACCTGGAAGATGGTCATCTACTTGACAACCAGTGTGGTTTCACAAAGACTGGAGGAATGGTCAATATGGTGTTTATTGCCTCACAATTCCAGGAGAAATGCCATGAGCAGAACAGAGGCCTGCATACATTTGTAGATCTGAACAAGGTCTTTGATACTGTCTATCATGAGGGTTTATAGACAATCATGCCAAAATTTGGTTGCCCAGAGAAGTTCATCAGTATTATATTACAATTTCCCAACAGATGCCCTAGTACTTTCCTAGTCCCCAATGGAGTGAAACAAAGCCATGTGCTAGTCTCCATGCTTTTTAGTATGATGTTTGCTTTTTTTTAACAAATGCTTTATTATCTTCTGGTTTACATCATTCATTTCCACCAGATTTTGAGTTACAGTTTTTTCCCTATTTTTCCCTACCCACCACCCCAGAAAGGCAGTCCCACTAGATATCCCCTCATCCAATCTGCTCTCTCCCATATCTTCTCCCATACCCCCTTTGACTTTGCCATTAGGGCAAGGTGAATCTCTGAGCCCCAAAGCCTGAACATCTTATCTCCCAATTACATGTAAAATAGTATTAATAATACTATTTATATACATTTGAAACATTTAATTTTAAGACTTCAAATTTCAGATCCATTCCCTTCCTCCCCTGTCACCCACTCCCTCTGGGAAGATAAGCAATTCAGTATGTGTTGTATATGTATAGCTATGCAAAACATTACCATAGTAGATATATTGTAAAAGACTGCTTATGTTTCCCTCCCACCCATCCCACCCCCTATCTGGTACATTCCCTAATTTGATCCTGGCCCTCTTTGATAGTGGGTACTTCCATCCTCCCCTCCCCCTAGAATGCCCTCCCTTCCATCATCCCCCATCTCATCCCCCTTCCCCCTACTTTCCTGCAGGGTGAGATATCCCATTTAGTATGCATGTGATTCTCTCCCTGAGCCAAATTCAATGAGAATAAGGTTTTGCCTTTTTGCCTTCTTGTTCTTCCCCTCCCCTGTAACTACTTCCCCTTACCTCTTCTACATGAGATAGTTTACCCTACCCTGTCTCTTCCCATCTCCTCTTGTCACTTTCCTCTCTCACCTCTTAACTTCACCCCTTAAGTATCATCCCTTCCCACCAAATTCAACCTGTGCCCTCTATCCATGTATACCTGTAAACATATATACACACATTCACATATGTATTCATATGTCCACATACCCTTCTTCAATTATTTTCATAACAAGAAAGGTTTCATCAGACACAGTTATTGTTTTTCCATGTAGGAATGTAAATAGTTCAACTTTGATAAGTTCCTTTTGATTTCTTTTCCCTGATTACCTCCTCAAGCATCTCTTGCTTCTTGTGTCTGAATGTCAAATTTTCTATTCAACTCTGATTTTTTCCTCAAGAATGCTTGAAAGTCCTCTATTCCACTGAATGACCATATTTTCCCCTGAAACAAGATACTCAGTTTTGCTGGGTAGGTGATTCTTGGCTTCAATCCCAGCTCTTTTGCCCTCTGGAATATCATATTCCATGCCCTTCAATCCCTCAGTGTAGAAGCTGCCAGGTCCTGTGCTATTCTGGTTGTGTTTCCACAATATTGGAATTGTTTATTCCTGACTGCTTGTAGTATTTTCTCCTTGATCTGGGAGTTCTGGAACCTGGCTATAATATTCCTAGGAGTTTTCTTTTTGGGATCCTTTTCAGGAGGCAATCCTTGGATTCTTTCAACCTCTATTTCCCCTTCTGGGTCTAAAACATCAGGGCAATTTTCCTTGAGAATTTCTTGAAAGGTGATTTCTAGGTTCTTTCTTTGATCATGACTTTCAAGTAGTCCAATAATTTTTAAATTTTCTCTCCTGGATCTATTTTCCAGGTCAGTGGTTTTTCCCATGAGATCTTTCATATTGTCTTCTATTCTTTCATTTGTTTGTATCTGTTTAACAGCATCTTGATTTCTCATAAAGTCATCAGCTTCCATTTGTTCCAGTCTAATTCTGAAGGAATTATTCTCCTCAGTGAGCTTTTGAGATTTTTTTTTCCATCTGGCAAATTGGGCTTTTAAAGGCATTCTTCTGCTCATTGCCTTTCTGAGCCTCTTTTGCCATTTGAGTTAGTCTATTTTTTAAGGTGTTATTTTCCTCAGTCAGGGTGTTGACTGTCATTTCATACTTTTCTTGCATCTTTCTCATTTCTCTTCCCAATTTCCTCCCACTTCTCTTATCTGCTTCTTAAGGTCCTCTTTGGCCTGTAGCCAGCTTGTATTTTCCTTTGGGGCTTTTGGTGCAGGGGTTCTGACCTCACAGTCCTCCTCCTATTCCATGCTTTGGATCCTCTTTGCCCCCAAAATAGGAGTCTAAAGTTGCACTTTTCTGTTCATTTTTTTTCCTTTGCCTAGGCATATTGCCACTTAATTACTTGATTTTGGGGCTTGTTGCCACAGTAGGACTCTGCCACCAGACAGGAGAGCTTCCATCCCAAATGTGGGCTCTTCACAACTTCCCGAGGATGGGTGGCCACTGTAAAGCCTCCACCTGCTCTGGCAAATTGGATACCCACCCCAGACCTCCCCCCAAGACCACAGTCCAGATCCAAGCAGTTGAAAGCAAGAGAGATCAACCCCCAAGACTGATTGCTGGATGTCTCTACAGTTCTCAGACCAAGAGCTGGAGCTGCCACTGACGCTGTGAAATGGCCTCTGTGCTGTGTTTCCTCAACAGCTTTTCACCCCCAGGGGAGGAAGCCAACGTGTTCCCCAAATTCTGCTCCCAAAGTCCATAGGGCACTAACCTCTCACTTTGTCCTAAGCATATCTGTGCTGATAATTCTGGAATCGCCACAGCTGCTGGTGTTCTGGGTCCCTCCAGTGGGCTGATAGCCTGTCCGCCCTGGGGCTAAAACCATGGCTCACTGGGGCCTGGGCTTGGCTCCCTGAGCGCTTAGCTGGCTGCTCCCTGCAGTGTTGGTGGGCTGTCCTCAGCAGGAGGTTAGCTTCTCTGTGTCGTTCTGTGGGTGCTGGGGCTCCAGAAGTTGTTTAGATTCCCCTTTTACATTGCTTGGAAGTGGTGTGGGGCAGAGTACCTTGGAAGTGCTGTTTCTACACCGCCATCTTGGCTCTGCCCCTGAGTTCCGGCCTAGTATGATGTTTTCACAGCCATGTTATCAAATGCCTTCAGTGAGGATGAAAGTCAGCTACTGCAGTGATGGTAAATTTTTTGAAAAGGCTACAAGTCAAGGCTAAAGTGAAGAGAATGTTGGTGCCTTTTTTGTTGACAGATGACTGTGCACTCAGTGCAGTCTCTGAAGCTGAGATACAACAGCGTTTGTAATGATTCTCTGCTGATTGTGTTAATTTTGGCTGAACAATTAGCACCAAGAAATATAGGTGCTCCATCTGCCAGCACCACACCACCCATATGTTGAACCAAAAGGTTACAGCAAATGGAGAAGTTTTGAATACTATGGATATGTTCACTTACCTTGGCAGTATACTTTATAGGGATGTACACATTGATAATGAGGTTGACATATGCATTGCCAAGCTAGATCAGTATTTGGGAAGAAAAATGTGGGAAAGAAGTGGGAAAAGTGGGAAAGACTGAGTACCAAATTGAAGATCTCTAGAGCCATTGTGCTGACCTCATTGCTGTATGCCTCTGAAATCTGGACTGTATACCGGTGCCATGTCAGGAAACTAAATTGCTTCCATTTGCATTGTCTTAGGATGATTCTGAAGATCACCTGGCAGGATAAGATACCAGCCACTGAAGCCCTTTCTCAAACTAAACTGCTAATCATTCAAACTCTACTGCAAAAAGTGTAACTCTGATGGGATGGCCACAGTGTTCAAATGCCAAATGTATGCTTTCCGAAAAGACTATTTTATGGAGAACTCACACAGGGCAAGTAATTACATGGTATTCAGAAGAAAATATACAAGGAGACTCTCAAGTTCTCTCTTAAGAACATTTAAATTGATTGTGTGACATGGGTGACACTTGTGCAGGACCACCCACAGTGGTATACCCTCATCAGAGAAAGTGTTGTGTTCTCTGAGCAAACCAGAATTGGAAGTTGCCAAAAACAAATGGGAGATATTCACATTTAGAGAATTCACCCTGAATGCCCCAGCTGTGGTAATTCATTCTGAGCTTGTATTGCTCTGATCAACCACAGTCACATTGTAATTTGACTCTAACATATGATGCCATTTTGGTCTTCTTTGAGAACAAAGGACAACAAATAACTAACATTGTATGCATGTTATGTTTTCTTGTGAATTTATCTAGAAAAACTATCTGGCACATATTTCCTCTTTAAATAAATTATTTTTTATTGGAGAGATATGTAGAAAGCAAATGTTTTACCACTTGCTTGTCACGCAGATATGTTTTCTTTTTTTAAGTAAAATTTTATTTTTCCAATGAACAAAAATCCATTGCTCCCTTCCCACTTGCCCCATTCTGTAATAATATTGTGAAGACCAACAACTCTGAAGGACTTTTAGAATTCTTATCAACATATTAACAAACCGTTATTCAAGATGTATTTTCTTAAAGTACAAATTTGACCATATTTTTCCTCCTCCTCAGATGCTCAATAACTCCTAATTGACAATTATATTAAGTTAATCCCTTCAGCTTGACATTCAAGGTTCATCATGCTGTGGCCCTATTATCTTTCTAGCTTTTCTTCTCATTGCCTTACTACATCAATCAATTAGCAAGTTTTTATTTATGAATAACCTATAATGTGCCAAAAGCATTGTGGGTTGTATGGGGTTATCAGGGAAGACTAAGACTTCTGTTGTGAGGGCTTGCTAAAACCTTTTCAGAGCTACTCATCTACCTTTGGCGTCAACCTGTCATCCAGCTCTCTCCTGTGTCTCCAATAGCATGTAGCATGTAGCATGTTCAGTGGTCACACCCTGGCAAAACCATCCTGGCAGACGGGTTACCCAGGTTGATGGTAACTGACAGACCTTAGACTCATCAAGTGAGTTAAGAGGATGTCTACTTCAAGCATGTGAAGACATCCCTCCAGTGAAATGGGCAGAAGAGAATGATTTGCTCCAATGGCCATGAAGGCAACTGAAGTAGGTGTTATGGAGCATAGAGCTTGGTCAGACATTGAAGGCACCAAGGTCATTCACTGCATCCCAGGCTATCACCAGTCATCTTCACTTTTGTCTTACTACTAGACTTTGATAACTCCAGAAGAGAGTGTAAAGCTGTAATTGTCTCACCTAAATCCAATTCAAGGGCATGTCAAGATGTCATCTGTGAGGTCATTGGTTTGTCCTCTTTGAAAATGAAGGATGAACATCAACAACAGCCAAGCTCTGTGGTAGGTTCTGGAGATACATTATTAAACCAAGGCAGATCCAGCCCTCAGGTAGATTATAATAGAAAAGAAGGCCACAGCACATGGGCAATTAGTAAGTTGTGTGGCAAGGGAGCTTTGGTTGAAATAGTGGAAGGATTGTGAAGGGAACAATTTGAAAGGTTATGAGGGAGAGTAGGTTGTCATGATCTTTCCAATAACAAATGCTTGTCAATTTGATTATTGTCCTCAGATTAAGAGTCAGAGATGAAGAAGAGAAGTGGGGGAAGGATGTATATGGCAAGAGAACATATAGCAAGAAGTCAATTCTGGGTAGATCCTGATCTCTTGGTGCACTGGGATAGATGTGAAATATACTCTGGAGCTGGCGAAATACAGTGTGTTGCATCAGTTTTCATTCATATACCCACTAACCTGGATAGCCCAGTCCTAGCTCAGTCAGGTATGGAGTACCAAAGATGAGAGGATATAAATATAAATATATATGCATGTATATGTATATATACACATATCTACATATATACACATATCTACACACACACACACACACACACACACACATATATATATATATACACATTTATATCCGAGGAACAATATTCTACTTCTTTTTCTTGCAACATATTTTTCTCCTTTTTTCTTATAGGCCTTTGCTTTGCTTTTCCTTTCTTCCAGAATGCTCTAATCACCCCAACTTCAAACTTTGCCTTTCCCGACAATTTCTCCTCAGAATGAATCTCCTTATCTGAGTCCCTCAATAAACCTTATGCTCAGATCTTAATCTTATAGCATTTATCATGTTCCACTTTTTATTATAGTCATTTAGATATTTGTCATATACTCTAGAAGACTGAAAACTTCTTGTGAGCAGAGAGCATTCTTTAACTTCTTACCCTACTCAGACACAGTACTCTATAGATATTTATCAACTATCTGAGCATGTATTTACAATAAGAATTTGCTTACATATCATACAATCAAAATATTTGTTGAATTGAGTTGAAATGGAAATTTTAATTTCATTTTTTGCACATATATTTGATTAAAGACATTTGTAAAAATTTTCAATGTGACTATGGGATTGAGATGGTCTTGTTACAACTACAAATTCTCTTAGATCATAAAATGTCATAGTAAATGGTAAACTATTGATTATACTGTAAGTTATCAATAAAAATAGTAAGAAGAATGATTATCCCAAATGCTAATGGGTTAACATTTGTGAGCTTTAATAGATGCTTTCTGGAGAAAATGACTCAACTTAAAGGAATACAGCTAATGGTAGGGAATTTAGGCACCATATAAAGAACTCAGATTTAAATAGCTCTCTAAAGTTGGTACTCTCTAACTAGCCATGTGACCTTGGACAAGTCACTTAACCCCAATCGCCTCTCCAAAAAGCAAAAAATAAAAATTAAAAAAATAAAGTTGGTACCCTGCCAATCATACAACATGACCTTACTCTGCTTTTGTGCCTTCTTACAGACTATTTTATTGATTCTGACTTGTAAGTTTATTCCAATATAAACTAATGAGCTTCTGAAGAAGTTAAATTTCTACTAAGTAAGTATATTTATTTATAAGGCTACTTCTCACTGGCCCAAATGCTTTTATACTGCATTTTTCAATGCCAAAATGCTCTGGCCCTCATCTCCAAATACAGAGAACGATTCAATTGTTAAAACTTTTCACAAATGAATCAAAACAATTCGTTGACTTAGATGATTAAATAAGATAATAAGCTCAAAAATGTTCAACAATCAGGTTTGTAGAGAAATACATTTATTGTCCCTCTTTGCAGCTTACTTGGAGATTTTTTTTAACTAATGAACACCTTAACAGCTTATGGGAAAACAAACCTTAATACTGATGGCTCAGGAGCCTAACCCAAGGAATGTTGTTTAATTGGCAATAACCAGATGCACACATTTCTATCACTTTATCTTTAAGTAGAAAGCAATTCCTTCACCCCTCAGAATCCCTAAAGTGCTGTATCTGAAGAAATATCCATATTCATTGAGAGTATTACAGTCTGCTAAATGTATTATTAGTCTAAGCACAGGCTTTTTGATTAGCCAGAAGCTTGTCTGCTGTGGCAACCAAAACATCTTTGCAAAAATTGACCAGAAACAAGAAAAGCTCACTGCACACCTTGGGAAAGAGAGATCATAGCTAATTATAGAAATAAGTGGCAAGTACTACATTATATATATATATATATATATATATATATATATATATATATATATATATATATATATATATTTTATCAGAGCACATCTACTATGGATGCATTATAATTTCTCAAAATCCAGAAGTTATCTCCCTGTCTTTTTATTTTCCTTTCTTTGGTCAGTCTTGTGCCAAGTAATGGTCATAGGCTCTCTGAAGAACTAAACTGAATGGACATAGTGTATACTTTTCTAGGAAACCATGGGCTTAAGTGGCTAATATATTACCTTCAGAAATTCCTTTAAAGATAATCACATTTTTAAAAAAAAATGTGTATATTTAAACGGAGGCATCAGGTAGTGATCAGGGGAATATCTTATCAATTTTATGATTTCTCTAATCAATTTGATGAGAATAATCCTCCCTATGAAGCCGTGAATAGCCACTAGTGCCATGCTTAGAGGACAATGGCAACTATGATTGCAGCTAGTTCCAACATGATTTGTTGAGTCTTAGGGATTCTTGTCAAAACTTCCCTATTCTGAAACCTATAAAAGCAAACTGTCAGACTGGATCTCTTTTTCTCTCAACCTTCGGTATGCTGTTTTCACCATTTCCCCCTTGTGTATACTTCTGGGTATAGCAAGACAGAGAGGAAGCAATCTTACCTCTCCCCTAGAGGGAGTAGAGACAAGGCAAGGTGCATGTGCTTTCTGGGGTAGCCTGAGACAATTGCTCTTGGACATTAAGTTCCTGTTGGTTTGGGCCTTTCTGCTCTTTTTCTGAGTACTAATTAGAGACTGGATACCTAATAATGGATTTCTCCATTCCAAGCTATGGTGGCAACTGAAGCCATAAGATTTTTTTCAGAAGCATTTTTCTTAAAAGGGTAGCTCATGGACAATACTCATGATCCCAAGCTTCATATGGGAGAGAAGAGATTTGGAATTCTCCAGGTGACATGCTTCTAGACTCTAGCTTTAGAGCCCAAGAAAGGACACTTCCTAGGTAGCACCAGCTTCAGGATTTGTTTCATGGGAACCCCCAAATGCAAGAGCTCCGAAGGTCAACAGTTTGATGATTAAGTCTTCTAAAAAAACGAGATTTCTTCATGTAATAAAGGACTAGAATAGATAACATTTATAAAGCACTTTCCAAACATTAAAAGAACTATATAGGATGCCCATCAATTGGAAAATGGCTAAACAAGTTGTGGTATATGAACGTAATGGAATACTATTATGCTATAAGAAATGAGGAGCAGATGGACTTCATATTTAACTGGATAGGCTTATATAAACTAATGCTGAGTGAGAAGAGCAAAACCAGGAGAAATTTGTACACAATCACAGACACAATGTATGTGTAATGACCAATTCTGATAGACTGGACTCTTCCTAGCAATGCAGGATTATAAGTCAATCCCAAAAGACTCATGATGGAGAGAGATGTCAACATTCAGAGAAAGAACTTAGAAAGAACAAAGTTTGAATGCAGATTGAAACAAACTACCTGCTTTCTTTCTTTTTCTTGTTTTTTCTTGTTTCCTCTTTCCCATTGTTCATTCCATCTGTTACAATCCTTCTTTATAACCTGATTAATGTTTTTTTTTTGTTTTTTTTTGTTTTTGTTTTTTTTTTTTTTTTGCTTTTTGGAGGGCAATTGGGGTTAAGTAACTTGCCCAAGGTTACACGGCTAGGTTTTTGTTTGTTTGTGCATTAAGTGTCTGAGGCCGGATCTGAACTCAGGTCCTTCTGACTCCAGGGCCAGCACTCTACTCACTGCGCCACCTAGCCACCCCTGATTAATGTTTAATGTGAAAGTGTTTGCAGATCTTATAACTGATTGTATGCCACCAAGGTGGGGGGGAGAGGGAAGGGGAGAAAATTTGAAGCTCAAGAGATTGTGGAACTGAATCTTATAAACTAAAAGTAAATAAACAAATGAATAAAGAAAAAAGAACTATATAAATAACTTTGACAACCCAAGATCATCTCCATACCCCTATGAAGCATGTGGGACAAGGAGTAAGGAATGACTTAAGCAACAGAATGTAATTCAAAGAAGTAGGAAGAAGGAATTGATTGTTTGCAAGTGAAGCAATATTAAAAAGTCACTTTTAATCAGAAGTCATAGATTCAAGAACAAACTCTTTTACAATTATGGCTTTGGAAAAGTAATTTAACCTCTCTGGTCCTCAGTTGCCTGTGAAATAGGTGGAATAATTCTGTAGGATTGTGGTTGAGAGGAAGTAAATGTGAATGCATATGAAGTGGTGTGTGTGTGTGTGTGTGTGTGTGTGTATGTGTTCTATATATATAGACAAAAGCATAGGTAAGTGCTAGGGTAAGAACGACATAGTGGATAGCAAGCTATCCAGGGCTGGACTCAGAAACACATGGGACAGACCAAATCAGGCCTTTAACACCTCATGCTGGTTGTGAAGATGAACAAGTCATTTAAGCTCTTAGTGTCATAGACAACTCTCTAAACCTATAAATTACAAGCATGTTGACAATCAGCATCAGTAGAAGGAACTTCATCCTGGGTTGACCCACACAAATGAAATCACAGAATCAGACAAAAATCATTTTTAAGGCAGTATATAGATATGAGTTATCTCTGGTCTGTTTTTTCCAAAGCATTAATTAAACACTCCTGGGATTGTCCCCCAGGACTGGTATAATAAACAGGGAAGTGACTGGGGAATGTATACTGAGAAATTCTGAATCTCATTGCTGGTATGGTGCACTGGTAGGACAGAAGAGTTAAATTTTCTTTTCAATGAACTAATTAAAGAACAACAGCAGAATTGGATCTTGGGAAATTTTCCAAACTAGTGACTCTTCTTCTAGTGGACTGAATTGCAATTGAATGATGGAAATGGAAGTTCCCCTCAACATATGCTTTCAGGGATTTAAAGCTGTGGATGGGGGTTGTATTTTTCTGGGGAAAAAGCGGCAAGGACAATGCCCAGTTATTTTTTTTTAATATATTCCTTTGAGTTCATTCCATTGGGCAGCTTACATAATTGCTAAGGATGCCTTGTGAGAAAACAATTATTTTATACTTAATATAAACAATTGAAGAGAAAATTTTATCATTTTTGATTAACCTATGTAAATTTAGTTAACTTCAATATTGTTAACTTCAATAGTGTGCGAATAATGGAAAATCAACTTATATTCAAGTAAAGGTTTGTTTGTATTTAGATGTAAAGAATAAGGCACCTTTCCCTCATATTTCTGACATCTAATAGTTATAGATCAAATAAGCTAATATATTGTAATTGCCATTTGGCCTATACCCAGTCCAGCTAAAATGGCTTCACCCATAGGAGAGACCCTTGATACCTGCTCCTAGGAGCCAGGAGGAAAAGGGGCATTTGTGGACATTCTGCCTTGGTAGAATGATGGTGAGCAATTTTTTCCATTGGCTGGGTAGTTGGTACTGTCTGCATACTCTCTCCATTTGTGTCTGAAAATAATGTAACTTGAGTTTTCTCTACTCCATTCTGATTGTTAGATTTGTTACATTTCTCCCCTTCCCTTCCCCCACCTCCCGCCAAGATTTCCTAGTACCTTAGAAGATTGGGGTGTGGGAGACTTTTTTTTCCTATTCTCTCATTTGCTATACAACTTAGGTGTCAGGGGAAGAAAAGATTAGGTTCATAGTTTAATTTATTTCCTATGTAGCATTACTACCACTTAGTTGAAACCCAAAGCCTCAGTGATGTGGTGTTCTGAACTGATGCTCCTCAAAGACTCCCTGTTAGACTGACATCTAGTCTGGAATCCTGGAGTCCTAGATCCCCATGGCTCAAGCTCCTCAGCTGAGAACTCAATTCCTTGTTCCTAGAATTGAACATGGTAAATGAATCCTAAATCTGTTTTTCAGAGTCACATGGCCTGGTGAGCAGGGAGGAGATATTAGGTCTGCTTTGCCCCCTCCCCCCATGTTGTCTCCTGCTGTTAGTGAATGAGTTTACTACTCCTACATGTGAATGCAGTTGTTTTACCCCTAGTCTAGAAAGGAAATCTTCTTAGGTAGATTTAAAGATGCATACTGTTCCAGCTCTCCAGGCAATGGAAAAAGGCTACTCTCAATCAGTAGGCCAAATGCTGAATGTATATGTATGTGCCAGCTCTACCGTTTCCCAGGAGTGGATTGCAAGCATCTCCCCCATGGGTGACATAATTTTAGGTGATCTGGGCAGACTCCAAACTCCCACTACACATTTACATTTCTCTAAATGGCAAACGTATATTCTAAAATGTGTTTGCTCTTATAAACTCCTTGTAAGGAGAATAGACATTAGCTAGCAGTTACAGCTAAGTCAAGACCAAAAAGCAACATTGTGTTGCATATTTTTTTAGTATGTGTTGTTGGAGAATATTTGAAGGAGTATATGTCTGAAAACTTTTCATGGTTTTAGCTCATCTGTATTAGAAGTTGTTTGTTGTTGTTTAATTGTTCCAGTCATGCCCAACTTTCCAAGACCCTGGAGATTCATCTTCATTGGTTCAAATCCAGTCTTATACTTGGACTCTAGTCTTCCTGACTCCCATTCTGGGACTCTAGCCACTGTGCCATCTAGCTGCCCCCAGAGAACTTGTACCTTACCAGAAATGATGATACAGAGATCTAATTCCCACCTCATATAAGGAACAATATAAAAGTACACTGAAAATTTACCACAGCAATAACAACATCCCTTTAAATATATTTTGCTTCTGGTTCCTTAGTGGAAGAACACATTCACAGCTGAAACGAGGTTTTATGGAGCTTAATGTCCACATCTTTTGCAATGGACAATGGATGGACATGGCAGGCACAGAGCCAGGTATAGTTCAGTCACCTTTATCAGTCAGTTGTCACAATTTATATTTCCCTCCTTTTTATTTCTGGATTTTTTTTGCTATGGATAAATTTGCATAGACTTTCCCACTTTACCTCAATATTTCTACTTTGGCTTATTGAAAAGGTTTTCCCTTCCCTTCTCTCGTGCTTTCCTCCTCCTCCTCCTCTACCTCATTCTCCTTCACCTTCTCTCTCTCTCTCCATTTTATTAGATACCCATACAATGAGATGGTATATATAAAAGTACTCTGTGGCTATGTAATGGCATATAAATATTAATTTTTGTTATATTTGTTCTATTAGTGAGAATTTTTGACCAGGTAGTAGGGAAAAGCAACAGTCCAGAAGCAGATTATTTGACATGTGGTACCTGGAATTTCCCTCGATTTGCCCTATTTTGGTGGCTCCCTCCCTTTACCTGGGGTCTTAGTATAAGCCATATTCTATAGTCTGAGAATCTTATAGCCAAGACAGTTGGACTCTAACATGTTCTTTTTTTTCATTTACTCTACTGCTGATAGCAAAACAGTTGGACTAGAGCATATGCCACAGCATGGTCATTAAGTTTGTATTTAGAATTGGGTTGTGTAGACCACTGACAGGATGATTTCTCTCATTGGCAAGGGGGTGACAGGGACACAAGTCAGTTGACTTTTCTATCTCTGGAAAGTGAAGGAACAACCAAGAGTAAGCCAGTACTAAGAATGAACTGATAATATTCATCAACAGATATTGGTGATCGATGTGTGCCAAGGAGCAATAATAGTGATTTGCTTCTGAACAAAATGTAACACTGAATCATTGGACAATTCAGAAAACATTTCAGGCCCAGAATTCTAATGTCTAACAAACATAGTTCCAATCAGATAAGAAGTCATAGATCAGCTATTTCTCTACTATTTTATTGATCTTTGACTCAATGAAAATTATTTATTTGTCAAGTTGTATCTTGGCACAGCATGCCATATTTGAGTCAGAGAAACTTGGGCTCAAACCTGTACTCAGATATTTCTTAGTTGTGTGACCCTGGGTGAGTCACTTAACCCTGTTTGCCCCAATTTCCTCATCTATAAAATGAATTGGAGAAGGAAATGGCAAACCACTCCAATATCTTTGCCAAGAAAATAGGTCACAAAGAGTTGGACATAACTGAAACTACTGAACAACAACTTATGAAAAGGGTTTCATGGTTCCTCCCATTTGTTCTAATTCTTCTATACAACATGATATAGTGAAAAATATGCTTAATAAGAATGTATGTGTAGGGTCTATATCAGATTGCACCTCATCTTAGGGAGGGGGAGCTGGAAGAAATTTAAAACTTATGGAAGTGAATTCTGAAAACAAAAATAAATGAATGTATGTAAAAAAAAAAAGGAATTATGAAATGGGAGAGGCACTCCTAGTTCTTTGGGTACTCACTGGGAAGGACCATGATAGCAATGGGAAGTGTGGTTGGAGTCATATTTTCATAAGGTACATAGGTTGTAGGGGGAAATGGTACAGAAAGTATAAAGACAAATAGAGAAAGAACAGGGAGGGATACAAAAGTAGATAGTGTGGGGATGGGGATAGGGTGATGAAAGAAAGCAGGCAGTGATATGAAAGAGAATGGGGAGGGGATGAGTCACTCTGTAACTGCTGATAGAAGCTGAGAGCACTTGAGCAGCATCAGATCCTTAGTAAATGAGAGTGCTAAGTGAGGGAGGGCAGGAATTTGAGGTTCCCTTTTTACAGTTTTTCTTTGGGGGGGCAGACTAATAGTTCATTAACATATCCAAAATTATCTCAAAGTTATCAGCAAAATTTTAAAGTTAACATATCTGTGTCATCTCAAAGTTCCTAGTAACTTTTGGAACTCTGCTAGTCTAGCTGTCTAAAACTTATCTGAAATTTACATATCATAGGATCAAAACGTCCTGACATTAAGGCTTAGATGGTGTTTTCTGATTTAGCCTGCAGTCTAAGGATATGAATTTTGGTTAATCTATGATACACTTAGCAAATTATGTTCCTTTCATATTTGTTTTCATCCTTATATCACTTCTAAGTGTGTCTTCCTGCTAGTGTTACTTTACACTGGCTATTTATAAACTTGCTATGTTGACTGAGGGAGAGGAGAAGGGGGACTAGAATAAAAGTTTCAATACAGGAGGAAACATTATAGAGGCTGCTTTTATCCTTACCCTCTCTTCCTTGTGAAGGAAGACATCATATACTAAATCTGTTTTCTTATTATTATACCATTTCAAAAGAGTGGTTCACACACACACACACACACACACACACACAGACACACACACTTTGGTTATCCTTGAGGAAACAACATGAAAATGAAATTTTCCACAAAAGATTTTTTATGCACTCACATCCTCATAGTCACTCAACTAAGATCAGTATGAAATGCTAACTCCTGCTTTGTCAATTATTTCTTCAATTAAAGAAAATTGACTAAGACTAAATAAAGATTAAGCATAAGACTAGATAAAACATTCTTTAAAGTTGTCAGAGATTAAAGAAGTTTTCTCCTTTATATGCATTAAAATTGTATGATTATGTACTCTAAGAAAGTATAACCACATCAAAAGCTTTGTCAACGATCAGCCTGAAACAAAACATAAAACGTAAAATATCTGCTTTCCTAAGGTACTTCCTGGTATCATGGAGACAAATCAGCATAAAATATATAAAATAAGAAAGACAGGTTTTCTGAAATAAAATATTGATTCAAAATTGTTCTCTAAAGATGCTATTTGTATTCATTGCATTCAGATCTGGAATACTACAAAGCCTGCTTAGTGAGGCCCACAGGCAATTGAAAGAGGTAAGTTTTTGTATTCTCAAAAATTAAAATGTATAAAAAATATTGCTTATGATATGAATCTAGAGTTACTCTATTAGTATAGGTATCTCCCCCCCTCTCTCTTTCTCTCTCTCTCTCTCTCTCTCTCTCTCTCTCTCTCTCTCTCTCTCTCTCTCTCTCTCTTTCTCTCTCTCTCCCACACATACACACATATATATGTGTGTACATGAATATATATATAACACTCTCTCTATTGGTCAGATTTTCTATTCAATTTTGTTTTTTTCATCAAGAATGCTTGAAAGTCTTCTATTCCACTGAATGACTATATTTTCTCCTGAAACATGATACTCAGTTTTGCTAGGTAGGTGATTCTTCATTTTAGTCCCAGCTCCTTTGCCCTTCAGAATATCATATTCCAAGCCCTTCAACCCTTCAGTGTAGAAGCTGTCACATCCTGTGTTATCCTGATTGTGTTTCCATAGTATTCATATTGCTTTTTCCTGCCTGCTTGTAATATTTTCTCCTTGATCTGGGAATGCTTGAACCTGGCTATACTATTCCTAGAAGTTTTTTTTTTTTTTCTGGGATCTTTTTCAGGAGGTGATTGGTGGATTCTTTAAACCTCTATTCTGCCCTCTGGTTCTAAAACATTAGGGAATTTTCCTTGTGAATTTATTGAAGGGTTATTTCTAGTTTCTTTTTTTTTTATCATGGCTTTCAGGTAGTCCAATAATTTTTAAATTCTCTCTCCTGGATTTATTTTTCAGGTCAGTGGTTTTCCCAGTGAGATATTTCACATTGCCTTCTTTTCTTTCATTTGTTTGGATCTGTTTAATAGTATCTTGATTTCTCATAAAGCCACTAGCTTCCATTTGCTCCAATCTATTTCTAAAGGAATGATCTCTTCAGTGAGCTTTTGAGATTCCTTTTCCATCTGGCAAATTTGGCTTTTAAAGGCATTCTTCTCCTCATTGCCTTTTTTGAGCCTTTTTTGCCGTTTGAGTTAGTCTACTTTTTAAGGTGTTATTTTTTTCAGTCAGGTTGTTGACTCTCATTTCATAATTCTCTTGCATCATTCTCATTTCTCTTCCCAATTTTTCCTCCACTTCTCTTATTTGGTTTTCAAAATCCTTTTAAAGCTCCTCTATGGCCTGTAATCAGCTCCTATTTTTCTTGTAAGCTGTTGGAGCAGGAGTTCTGACTTTACTCTCTTCCTCCTGTTCCATGCTTTGATCTTTTTTGTTCCCAAAATAGGAGACTAATGCTCGATTATTCTGTTTGTCTTGCTTCCCTGGTTTACTCATGTTGCCTCTCAAGTAGTTGACTTTTGGGTTTTTTGCCACAATAGTCCTCTGCTACCAGATAGCAGAGCTTCCTACCAAATGCTGGGGTTTTCTCAGCAAAAATATTAATTAGGTGCCCTCTCTGAAGCCTCCACACGCTCTGGCAAGCTGGTCATACACCCCAGAACCTAGACCACAATTCAGATCCAAGCAAGTTAAAGGAAGAGTGATTATCCCTCAGACTGGTTGCTTGGTCCTCATACAGTCTGCAGGACAGGAGCTGAAGCTGCCTTGTGGTGGCGGCTGCACTGCAACAGCACCTCAACAGCTTCTCCCTCCAGGGATAAAGGCTGGACCACACTCTGAAACTACTGGATCCCAAAGTTGTAATGGAAATGCAGATTTGGAGATCTTCCCTGCCCCTAGGCCCTTTGATTGGCTTAAGTGACTCTGAGAACCTTCTTTAATTTGAAAATACACTCTTGCCCCCTAATAGGCTGAATGTGGTCACATGGAGCCTGTGGTAGGAGGCTTGGTGGGTCAAGAGGTTGGTTACATTCTTTGACCCAGGAGAAGGCTGTATAATTCCTGATGTGAGGCTTTGCTTTGGGGCTCATTTGAGAAGTGTTCTGTGATTTGACCAGATGACACTCTGGGCAGCCATTGAGAGCCCCCTGGCTTTGAAAACCCAGATTTTGATGCTTCCCTCTCTGGTAACTGTGATTTTGGTATTGATAATGGTTGGACAGTTTGGAAGCCTGTCTATTTGATCTGTCTGTATACTCTGAAGTTTGGGGTACTGACCTTTCCCCCCTGAACTAGGTAATATATGTTTGATTGATTAAAGTAAACTTGTTAATCAAATTTGAGTTGCTTTCCTTTTGAAAAGCAGATCTAAGAACCTGTGTTGGCAGCCACCCTGGGGATGTTGGGGTGCTTGTCAATTAAAAAGTCCACACTTCACTGACCTCTCACTTTTTTGTTAGCATCTATGGGTTGATAATTCTGGAAACCACCACAGCTGCTAGTGATCTGAAGTCCCTCTAGCTGCTGGTTGATCAGGCCCACCCTGGGGCTAAAACCTTAGGCTCACATGTGGCTGGGCTTGACTCCCAGTGTGTTGTGCTGGCTGTTCCCTGCCAGACTGCTGAGCTCTCCTCAATGAGAGGCTAGCGTCTCTGTGTCATTTTGTGGGTTATGTAGCTTGAAAGTTTGCTCAGAGTCACCTTTTACATGAATTGGAAGTGGTGGGAGCTGGAGCCCAGTGGGAGTCCTTTTTCTATTCTGCAATGTTGACTCTGCCTCCCATATTTATGTTCTTATGTAAATTAAGTTTATTTTCAATAGGCAAATAGAAAATAGACTTGTATATGGTGCTGTGAACTTCAATTATATATGATATCTTTGTGTATATATGTACAAAATTTGAAGTAATGGTGATATATCTGCCCTTCTTGTTAAATTTCTTTCTGATCTTTCTTTTGTTATCTTCATGTATTTTAGGTTTCATTGTCTATTTTAATCACTAACATCACTCATCCCATTGTCTTCCCTGAAAATTCATTCCTTCCCTTCCACTCACAACACAAGTAGTAGCCCACTTTTCTTTAATATATTCATACATAGGCTATGTCTAAAATTTTATCTTATTCTCTACTGATTACATTACACTTTCTCTCTCCCAAATGGTGAGAAACTATATTTTACCATCAATCTCTTGGAGTCCTGATTGATTTTTGCATTGATAAGAATTTTTATGCCTTAGAAAGTAGTTTTTATTTGCATTAGAGTAATCATTAGCTAAATTGTTCATCTAATTCTACTCATTTCACTACGTATCTCTTTATACAGGCACACCTTGGAGATGTGGGTTCAGTTGTTATTGTTTTTGTCAAACAGGATTGTTTTTTCAAACAGGATCAATGACATAATGGGGAAATGTCTTGACTCATGAGTGAATAGGATTTAAGTGGGGCAGAGTTGCACAAAGTCATCTCTCTCTCTCTCTCTCTCTCTCTCTCTCTCTCTCTCTCTCTCTCTCTCTCTCTCTCCCCCTAAAATCATCTAAGACCAGTGGCAAGAAAAATTCAAGATGATGGGTGATGCCCCAGGATGAAGTGGATGATTTTGGCATTATTGATGTCTGATCAAGTTCTAAGCACTCCACAACACCTGTGTTAGCCACTACTTTCATAGCCCTTAGAATAAATTGTTCTCATTCTCTTCACATTCCTGGGGTAGACATCCCTCTAACTCATCACTGGATTTGAGGCCTGTTGGTTACTCTCAACTTGATTTAACCTGTATGTCTAAATGGTTTTGCTTGGGGTGCCATTTCTGCTTATACTGCAGCTTCTTGGAGCCACAGGTGAGAGTTGAATGCCAGGTGGACACCAAAGGTAGATGAGCAAATTTGAAAGGAGTTTGGCGAGCCTTCACACCAGAACTGCTACTCCTCCTTGAATACCCCATATACTTCTTAAGGAGCTTATATATACATATACATATACATATACATATACATATACATATACATATACATATACATATACATATACATATACATATACATATACATATACATATATATATATATATGTACTAAGTATGTTCTACATCCCTTCTTTCTTTCATAGCCAAAACACTATAAAAAAAGCTATCTATATTTAACCTTCTCCCCCTCCTTTTCCATTCATTTCTCAAAACTTTTTAATCGGGCTTTTAACTTCATATTAACTGAAACTTCTTTCCAAGGTTACCAGCTATCTCTTAATCACAAAATCTAACAGCCTTTCCTCAAATCTCATTCTACTTGACATTTCTGCAGCATTTGATATGTCTAGACCTCTTCTTATGCCTCTTGCTGATATTATCTCCACCCTGGGTTTTCATGAGTTTTTTTTTTTTTTTCTGGCTATTCGCAATAGTTTTGACCACTCTTCCTTAGTCTCTTTGCATGGATCATCATAAATATCTTGCCTACTTACTCTGGGTAATTTCCAAGTTCTATCATGGGCTCTCTTTCCTTCTTTATATTATATTGTTATAATTAATTTATATTATATTAAATTCTCCTCTTGTAGTAATGTCAGGTCTTGGGGGATCATTTCATGGTAGTTGACTCTAAGATCACAGGATTATGGTAGAACAGATGTAGACCTGGAAAAGGGCCAGTGAATCCATTCCCTTTGTTTTACAGATAAAGTAACTGAAGCCTAGGGGCGGCTAGGTGTCGCAGTGAGTAGAGTGTCGGCCCTGGAGTCAAAAGGACCTGAGTTCGGATCCGGCCTCAGATACTTAACGCACACCCAAACGAAAAAACCTAGCCGTGTCACCTTGGGCAAGTTACTTAACCCCAATTGCCCTCCAAAAAAAATCACAAAAAAAAAGAAAAGAAAAAAGAAACTGAAGCCTGGAGAGTGACTTGTTCAGGGTCACACAGTTAAGTGTCTAAAACAGTATCCAAATTCAGGTATGACTGATTCTGAGTCTACTGCTTGACTTGTCTACCCATGTGTATCCAGAACTAATCTTTCTCTTAAATTGAAATTCCACAGGCATTTCAAATTCAACATGTCCTAAATAAAAATTGCCACCACCTAAATCTACCCCTCTTCCAAACAAGCTAATTTTTTGAGGACTCTACCTTTTCCCATCATTTTCACTTCCACGGAACTCTCAGCCCCATCCAATCAATTACCAAGTTTCATTATGAAGACAGAAGAGTCACCTTTTGCATCCCTAGCTCTTGGCTCCACACATAGCCATGACCAAACTTTAGTCCTTATTACCTCATGTAGACCGCTGGCAGACCACTATAATAAAGCAAATATCTCAATAATGTAAGTCACATGAATTTTTGGTTATACAGTGCATTTAAAAGTTATGTTTACATTATACTATAGTCCAGTAACTTTGCAATAATATTATGTCCAAAAAAGAATATACCTTAATTTACAATATTTTATTGGTAACCATCATCTGAACCTTTGGCAAATGATAATCTTTTGCTGATGGAGGGTTTGCCTGCATGTTGATGGCTGTTGACTGATCTGCTGGCTACTGGAGGTTGGGATGGCTGTGGCAATCTCATACAAAAAGACAATAACTTAGTTTACTGCATCTATTGATACTTCCATTCACTTGAACATGTAGAGGCTACTATAGGGCTATTAATTGGTATAATTTCAATATTGTTGTGTCTCAGGGAATAGGGAGGCACAAGGAGAGTGAGAGAAACAGAATAGCCCATAGATGGAACACACATAACATTTATTGATTACATTCCTGTTCTTATACCTGTGTGGTTTGGCACCCCAAATCAATTCCAATAGAAATATTAAAGACCACTGATCATAGTTCACCATAACAGATATAATAATAATGAAAAAGTGGGAAATACTGTGAAAATTACCAAAATATAACACAGAGACATGATGTGAGCACATGGTATTGGAAAAATGATGTAGATAGACTTGCTTGATATAGGGTTGTCATAAACCTTTGATTTGTAAAAACAACAACAACAACAACAACAACAACAACACAGTATCTGCAAAGTGCAATAAACTGAAGCAATAAAATAAAGTGTCCCTGTACTACTCTTGTCTGGTTCCTCTGAATTTGTCTCTTTTGACATTTCTTATTGAATATAAGGAGCACATGTTTGATCAAGTTACAGGAGTGGAGGGACAACTCACACATCTGACATTCTCAGGCCACTGATGCTTCTAGTGATTTCCTTCCAACATTATGACTGGGCTTCTTCTCCTCTGAATGTAGTGTTTTCACTTCCTGCTGCTGGTCTCATGATGATCATCATGACTGCTGCTCACTGTTGAGCTGTAGCCACAGTTAGCCATTATTTCACAGGTCTAAGAGAGTTTTGTGGCAGCTGCTGGGGTGTATTTTCTGTAGGGTGTTACTTCTAGTCACCAGCTTCTCAGCCTCATCTTCTAGAATAGAAAAGATTTAAGTTTTCTTGGATATGTGGATGCTGACAGCTCTTTCATACTGACCCACCACACTCAACTAACAAAAGCCAGTCAGTATGTCCTCGATTTCTTTTATGTCACCAAGTCTAGAATTAGATAGTTTCAAGATGTTGATTTGGCAGACACAAAAATTTGAATCAAAAAAAAAAGTAATCTCATATTTTTGACCCATATAGCTTACATTATTGCTTTTGCTAAAGCATATCTTTTAGCAAAAACAAAAAACAAAAAACCTTAGTTACTTTGGTGCTGCATTTTAGGTTGGGGGAAAGAACTTTCATGCCTATATAAATAATTTATATTTTTGCAGTGATTAACAAAATCTCATTCCAAGTGTCCCAGAGGATTTTGGCAATAATTTCAAATTCACATAATTAGGAAAAATGAGGGATGGATTTTCTGAATAGAAATTAAACATATCTTTGACTATAATCAGTGATTAGCATAATTAAATTATGGGATTAGAAGGGCAACAACTGTTGCTAATAGCCTTAATAAAGGCATCAACCCCTCCCACTTAAAGTAGCATATTGACTACTTTTAAAGTGAGAGAGAGCTCAGGTTTCTGAACTGGTGTTTTTAAATTGGGTTTCATACTGTTACTGCAGAACTGATAATGTTGGTAGGGCAATGTAGTTCTTATATTGTGGCATTCCTAGGTGACTTGCCCTCAATTTCTTTTCACTTTGTTGTGTGTGTAACTGAAACATTCATGAGCATCAAACAGCGATGTAAGCTTCCTGAAATTTGGGCCACAAAAAAGGGAAAGATTTGGGTGATGACTGTTTCATGAAGTCAGTGATATATGTAAGCTAGACAAACCTGTCTGACTCCTTCCCTTTTCCCTTGCGTATATCTGTGTCAGAAGAAAACTAATTTTGAAAATGTTATTGGTAAAGAAAAACTGTTTTTGCCTCAAATTTAACTCATCAGAACTTTATGATAATGATGTTCATTTGGTTGTAAGTTGCCTAATTAGTTTGATACTGAGGACTAAGAGTTAATATTTGGAAATTGTGATACATCCTCCTTTCTCCATCCCCTAGAATATTTCTAAACCTAGTTTTTAGTCACTAGGTGCCTTGTTACAAGGCTAGAAAAAAGAACCAGGCACCACTAGACTGAGGCCAAAGGGGTAGGTCAAGTTCCCAAGTTTGCAGAAAAGTTCTGTGAGACATGAGCTTGTGAATTGAAAGGCACTGTCCCCATTCCCTTTTCTGGGTATTTCAGAAATAATCTCTGGGTACTTAAGATAGGATGGAGGCATATTTCGGGTGAGATTGAATTCCTCCCCTCAAATCTCTGTACCCAGAGGGAAGCATTATTGCAAACAGGAGCTATATTGCCGGGGGTGTGCTGGAGCTAGCTCAAACTGTTTCTCAGTTGTTGAATTTTCTGGGTAAGTGTTATAATTCTGAAAATGGCAAAAGTTAAAAATCAGGGCTTGACATTGTTTTCTTCATTGTCTAGACTTAAGAAAAGGGTGGCCAAAATGTTAATAATGCAGATTAAATTTAATAATATGGCTAGCTTCATTTTCTTTTCTTTTTTATTTTTTTCTACTCAAATGTCTGATTGTTAATATGTTTACCACCACACACCTACATATTATTTGGTTACTTAGGGAGAAAGAAAAGATGCAAAAAGTCACTCTGGACCTATATTTGTTGAAGGAAGTGGAATAAACATTTACACATAGCTTACTGGCTAAGTGCTTTTATAAATATATCATTTGACCATTACAACAACCTCAAATTATTATTCTCATTTTACAGTGGTGGAAAGTGAGACAAACAGAAGTTAAGTGACTTGCTCTGGGTCACTCAGCTAGTACGTGTCTGAGGTAAAATTTGAACTCAGATCTTCCTAACCAGACCCTGTGCAATCTAGCTGCCCGAAAAGAGATACTTACTTTTGAAATACAAGGAAAGGACAAGGAAAAACATTCTTTAGAGCTCCTAAGAGGCATTTGTGAAGTTCCAAACTGTGGGAATTGGCTCCAGAGTGGGTTTAAAAATAACAGAGTTTTGACTTTAAAATATAAAAAAAATACATCTGGTAATTTTTTTTCTCTCTGGTTTAGTTATTAGAGGTCCTAACTCCCTTGGAAAAATGAATGAGCACCATCTGCTGGAAGCTAAAAAGAATAGCAGAACTACAGAGGAGAGTTAATAGGGCTAGCAGCAAACTGACTGCCACTGGGGATATAAAAAAGTTGTCATTACTTTTCTGAGCTCAGACATGAGGTCTTCTTTCTCCTATTAACTTGTAAATACAACTGTTCATTCTTTTAATCTTGTGAGTATGTGTGCTTGTGAGGAGAGCTGGCTATTCCTTTGAGGATTTTCAGATGCTAAAGTTCAAGAATTATGAGTGAGGCCAATACTTCACAGATACGAGAAATCTCAACTCTCTTGATGTCAAGAGGGGTACTCAGATGTAAGTGTTAAAACATTAAAAAAAGTCCCAGACTACTTAGGACATTAGACAGACAAAAACTAACTCAAGTACTGCAATGAAAAAGCAGTAGATATTTGAGTCTTGCTGACTTTTCATAATACTTTAATCAAATTTTGCATATGGCTTTGACTACAGGTGGTTTTTAGTTGGAAGGAAAGGTGATCGACAGGAAGGCTGGTTCTATTAGAACTCAGTTGTGGTTGACTTCCAGGGGCATGCTGGTAAATGTTTAATAATTAAATGCACACAGGACATATTTATAAGTTTAATTTGCACTATTAACATTTTCTCAAATACTTCTTTAAGTTTAGATAACAAAAAATCAATCAATAATAAAATAAACAATAATCAATAAAACCAAGTTTCAATTTGTAGTTCACTGATTTTCAATATGCAAATGCTTACACTGGACATTAATCTGGTATGAATTGGTTGTAGCACATCCTTGCTGGCATCACAAATATCAATTGGAAATGAGCAGTATTCAAATGAATTGAGAAAGAGAGAAGAAGAAGGAGGAGGAGGAGGAGGAGCAGAAGAACAAGAAGGAGGAGGAGGAGGAGGAGGAGGAGGAGGGAGGAGAAGAGGAGAAGGAGAAGAAGAAGAAGAGGAAAGAAGAAGAAGAAGAAGAAGAGGAAGAAGAAAGAAGAAGAAGAAGAAAGAAGAAGAAGAAAGAAGAAGAAGAAGAAGAAGAAGAAAGAAGAAGGAGGAGGAGGGAGGAGGAGGAGGGAGGAGGAGGAGGAGGAGGAGGAGGGGAGGAGGAGGGGAGGAGGAGGAGGAGGAGGAGGAGGAGGAGGGAGGAGAAGGGAGGAGGAGGAGGAGGAGGAGGAGGAGGAGGAGGAGGAGGAGAAGGAGAAGGAGAAAAAGAAGAAGGAGAAGGAGGAGGAAGAGGAGGAGGAGGAGGAGGAGGGAGAAGGGAGAGAGAGTGGGGGGGAGAGTTCTATGAGTGTCTTTTACCTTGAGAAAAAGTGAAAAGTGAGTAAGATGAAAGCATTGATACCATTTAAGGATTCTAAGGAACTAGGGGTAAACACTTTCCTAACTATTCTTTTTTTTTTCACTTCAGGGAAACAGGCAACAGGATTATGAAGGAGGAGGACATTCCTTGGTATCTTATTTTTTCTTTCTATTTCTTTTCTTGTGTCAATATCAGTTTTTGGCAAGGAATTAACAGACCAGGCTAAGGCCACACTTGATTTTGGCAAAAGCTACTCTGTGCAAAACTCCATCTAAGACTAACACTGAAGCCTTCAATTACTGTGTTTCAAAAGGTACAAAACACTCAACAACTCAGGATGAAAAATCAACTTTTTGCTCCAAAGTACCCCTGACAAACATGATACCCAGAATATCACTAAAAAGAAATGGCCAGAAATTAGATGGTTCTTGCATGGAATGCTTCACTGAGTCTGTGTCACAGAAAGTTAAGGACAAAAAAAAGACAGTCTCAGGAAATGAACCCAGGTCTGTGTTACAGAGTGGGATTGATGGCTGGGGGTTGAGAATTTCCTGCTGGGGAGATGAGCGATCCCTTAGTGGTACCTGCAAAGTTTCCTGTAGTTTCTAAAAGAGTTGGGGCTTTAACCTGAAAGAGCAAAGCAGCACTTTTTCTTCCTTTATGAAAACCAAGAATTTCATAGAAACCAGAGGCTGTAGTCTGCAGAGCACCTAGAAGGACAGTGTCAAGCAGAGAATACGTGTCCAGCAGAGCAGCATCCAGTGGAGAATATGAACCCAGCTGAGCAATGTCCAATAGACGCTATGTCCAGCTGATTAGTGTATGACAGGCAGATATTAAACAAGCACTCTTTTAACAGATTTGTTCTGATTAAGCATTGCCTCGTGGAGGCTACAAACCCAGTAGGGCTTGGGGCTGATGGAAGCAGCACAAAGGCACCACTAGAAGAAATCAATGGTCTTGCAGGCATGAGCTACCATAGCCATACTTTTCTTAGTTGATATTCCCTAAGTATGCACCCTAGTACATGTATACTTTTTTATATGTGTTACCTATATGTGCTCATCCTTTCTACTGATACTGTATTTTACTTATTTGTGGAAAAATAATATTGTTACTTTTCTCATGGTGTTATTTTGTTAAGTGTCTATAATTTAAACTAACTATGTTTTCTGACTAATGCATTGGTAAATTTATTGAATTATTGTTTTAGGGGATATAATCTATTGAGTCCATTGAAGCCTGGGTAATTGTTCTCTGGGAGACATGTCTTATGAGTTTGTGATGGTGTGATGCTTTGCCCCTGAACACTATAATAACAGCCACTTGCTTAACAAATTAGTTCAACACTTGCTAAAATTAACCCTTCTAAATCTACTTGGTCCTGCACCAGAGTCAAAGGAGTCTTGATTTTGCCCTTCAGCTTTCAAGATTTCATACACCGAAATCAACTCTTCTCCTAGAATTATGTGTTAGGCTGAGAAACTTTGAAGAGAGAAAACCACTGAATATAGGTATGGCAAAGCTAAAGTCTATTTTTAATTCTGCCAGTTGTTTCCTGTACAATAATATTGCTTAGTCCTCTACAGACTAAGCTTTTCTTCCTGTCCAATTCAATTCAGTTCCAATTATTTTATTAAGTATTTACTATGTTCAGGGCACTAACAGCTGGCATTGAGCTAATGCTGTGAAACTGACTTGATGTTTGCAAAATATTTAGAACACCTTGGAGAAGTGGCATTATTTGTGTACTGAATGTTAAATATACTATTTGCTAAATAATGTAAAGAAAGATCCCATTGACTTCTTTTAGTTGCCAATTTAGGAGCCTTTCTCCAAGGTAGAAATTATAGTTTTTGCTTAAATATAGATCTGGGCACAGTTACAAATTTTTATGTTTTTGGCTCCCAATTTTTTACATCAGCTACTCAATTGCCTGCCTGACTTTTACTGTTTTATGGTTTATACTGTTGCTTTTCCCCCTTTAATGCAAAACATTATTTATTAAATGTTCTCAGTAGTAAAACATGATAAGTTTCAAGACCAAGTCTTTTGAATGGCAATGTTCCAAATGCTGGAAGATATTTATCATATCTTCCTGAATTTTCTCCAAGCTAAACATCCCCAATTCCATCAACCATTCCCTATATGAAATTGACTAAATGTGGAAGCATAGAAGGAAGATAGCTGAGATTATTGTACAACTATAAACAAACACACAAACAGATAACTTGGTTCTACCCACCAGGCCCTGGTAAGTTAACACGAGCTTGGTCTCCTATGGGGAATACAGGATATGGTGTCAATGTTCCTGGGATTAGAGAATTTAAACTAATGTGATGCAGATGTCCATACTTTGGGTCTATGAGACTGTAACAATGATAAGGGCTTCTGAATGCATCCTGGAAATCTTGTCTGGTCAAGATTTATTGGGTGGCACAGTTCTCAGAGTGGGGAGTGCATTTAGTTGATCACTTAGCACATTGAATGTTTCTGTTAGCATTTCATGCACTTAGGCTTCATTTGCTATTCACTTTCTTGAGCTCAGAGAGCTTTGTTATTGACCAAGGGTCATCAACAGATATTTCCGGGATAAAACCCCACTACATTACCACAAAAGAATACTTTTTGGTTTTGTCTTTTTTTTTAAACATATGCTTTCTTAACTTCTGTTTTACATCATTCATTTCCGCCAGATTTTGAGTTACAATCATTCCCCCCCCCACCTTGTTTTTCCCCTACCCACCCTCCCAGAATAGCAGTCCCACAAGATATCGCTTCCTCCAATCTGCTCTCTCCCATATCTTCTCCCATACCCCCTTCGACTTTTCCATTAGAGGAAGGTGAATCTTTGTGTCCCAATGCCTGCACATCTTATCTCCCTATTACAAGCAAAAGAGTATTAATAATAGTATTTATATATATTTGAAACATTTAATGTTAAGACCTCAAATTTCAGATCCATTTCCTTCCTCCCTTGTCACCCATTCCCTCTGGGAAGATAAGTAATTCAGTATATGTTGTACATGTCTAGCTATGCAAAACATTACCATGGTAGATATATTGTACAAGGCTGCTTATAATTCCCTCCCACTCATCCCACCCCCCACCTGGTCCATTCCCTGCATGATCCTGTCCCTCTTCTATAGTGGGTACTTCCAATCTCCCCTCCCCCCAAGTATGCCCTCCCATCCATCATCCTTCCTCTCATCCCCCTACCCCCTATTCTGCTGCAGGTTGAGATATCCCATTTAGTATGTATGTCATTCTCTTCCTGAACCAAATCCAATGAGAATGTGGTTTTGCCTTTTTGCCTTGCTATTCTCCCCCTCCCTTGCAACCACTTCCCCTTGCTTCTTCTACATGAGATAGTTTACCCTACCCTGTCTCTCCCCATCTCCTCTTGCCACTTTCCTCTCTCACCTCATAATTTCATGCCTTGAGTATTCTCCCTTCCCAACAAATTCAACCTATGCCCTCTATCCATGTATAACTGTAACCATATACACACACATTCACATATGTATTCATATGACCACACACCTTTCTTCCATTATTTTCATAGTGAGAAAGATATCATCCGTCACAGTTATTGTTTTCCATATAGGAATGTAAATAGTTCAACTTTGATAAGTTCCTTTTGATTTCTTTTCCCTGATTACCCTCTCAGGCATCTCTTGCTTCTTGTGTCTGAATGTCAAATTTTCTATTCAATTCTGTTTTTTTCCTCAAGAATGCTTGAAAGTCCTCTATTCCACTGAATGACCATATTTTCCCCTGAAACAAAATACTCAGTTTTGCTGGGTAGGTGACCCTTGGGTTCATTCCCAGTTCTTTTGCCCTCTGGAATATCATATTCCATGCCCTTCAATCCCTCAGGGTAGAAGCTGCCAGGTCCTGGGCTATTCTGATTGTGTTTCCACAATATTGAAATTGTTTCTTCCTGGCTGCTTGTAGTATATTCTCCTTGATCTGGGGATTCTGGAACCTGGCTATAATATTCCTGGGAGTTTTCTTTTTGGGATCTTTTTCAGGAGGTGATCTGTGGATTCTTTCAACATCTATTTTGCCCTCTGGATCTAAAACATCAGGGCAGTTTTCCTTGAGAATTTCTTGAAGGTGATTTCTAGGTTCTTTCTTTGATCATAGCTTTCAGGTAGTCCAATAATCTTTAAATTGTCTCTCCTGGATCTATTTTCCAGGTCAGTGGTTTTTCCCATGAGATATTTCACATTGCCTTCTAATCTTTCATTTGTTTGGATCTGCTTAACAGCATCTTCATTTCTCATAAAGTCATTAGCTTCCATTTGCTCCAGTCTAACTCTGAAGGAATGAATCTCCTCAGTGAACTTTTGAGATTCTTTTTCCATCTGGCAAATTCGACTTTTTAAGGCATTCTTCTCCTCATTGCCCTTTTGGGCCTCCTTTGCCATTTGAGTTAGTCTATTTTTTAAGGTGTTGTTTTCCTCAGTCAGGCTGTTGACCCTCATTTCATACTTTTCCTGCATCCTTCTCATTTCTCTTTCCAATTTTCCTTCTACTTCTCTTATTTGATTTTTAAAGTCCTTCTTAAGGTCCTCTATGGCCTGTATCCCGCTCATGTTTTCCTTTGGGGCTTTTGGAGCAGGATTTCTGACCTCACAGCCGTCCTCCTGTTCTATGCTTTGATCTTCTTGCCCCCAAAGTAGGAGTCTAAGGTTGCATTTTTCTGTTTAATTTGTTTCCTTTTCCTTGGTATGTTGCCACTTAATTCCTTGACTTTTGGGCTTTTTGCCACACTATGTCTTTGGCGCCAGACTCAGGGAACTTTTGCCCCAACATGTGGAGGGACAACTTCCGTTTCTGGCAAGCTGTAAACCCACCCACGACCTCCACCCCAGATCACAATCCAGATCCAGGGCGGTTAAAGCGAAAGCGATTACCCCCCCAAGATTGACCACTGATCTCCCTACAGTTCGCAGGCCAGGAGCTGGAGCTGCCTCTGAAAACTACAAAAAGGCATGTCTCCTCAGCGGCTTCTAGCCCCCAGGGGAGGAAGCCGACACGTTCCCCAAATACTGGTCCCAAAGTCCATAGGGCACTAACCTCTTACTTTGTCCTAGGCATGTCTATGTTGATAATTCTGGAGTTGCTACAGCTGCTGGTGTTCTGGGGTCTCTCCAGCTGGCCCCTGACCCTGCTGCCCTGGGGCTAAAACCTCAGCTCACGGGGACATGGGCTCAGCTCGGCTTGGCTCCCCACCTCTGCACGCTGTGTGCTGCCAGCTCCCAGAGCGCAGCACTGGTCCTTCCTGCAGGACTGCTGGGCTCTCTTCAGCAGGAGGTTAGCTTCTCTGTGTCATTCTGTGGCTGCTGGGGCTCCAGAAGTTGTTCAGAGTCCCCTTTTACATAGTTTGGGGGGAATCTCTGGCTTTGTCTTTAAAGAAGACTGAGATTTATTGCAACAGATTATTTATGAGTACAGGCAAAAATATTTGTAAGTATTAGGCGTTTGTAAAATCCAATAAAGTATATTACATATTAAGAAAAAACAAAAACGATAAAAGAATGGGAAACCTTTGCTAGAAGTTCATTTCCTATGATGTAAATAGAAGCATAATATCTATGGTAGCATGACAAATAAGATGCAGTTCAATGAGATGGTCAGTAAGTTAATCTATTATCTCCATATTTATTTTCTAAAAGGAGCACCTTTTGGCATAAGACCTTGAAGGACCAGTCTATGTGCTAACTCATGGAATTCTCGCAAGGGAAGATCACAGTAAGAGCGTCCTCTCTTCCTCAGACAAGCAGTTGGTCTTTTATTAATTGTCCCCAATTCCTAGGCAATTGTTCCAGCTGTTCTTCCAGCTGTTGTTCCAGATCTGGAGCATACTGCTTATTTATTATCTGACAATTTTCACCAGGAGTGAAACTAATTAAACTACCTATCTAACTGATAGTGCAGTTTCTCCTTTACCCATCTACCTAAGTTCTCATGCCACAGGGAAAGGATGTAAAAGGCATATTGCCCTGTATTTTCAAAACTATGCTCTTTTTTTACCTTTTGTTTCAATCCTCTAACTTCTCAGGAAAAGTCAGGAGTGAATAAGAAATACTAAAATTTCAGTTAGAGCAGGAAAAAAATTCAGACCTAATTAACTAAGGTGATTAAGGCTTTATATCAGGAGCTTTCCTAACTTCCAATCTATTTCAGAATCTTTTTGCATTTTTTACCACTTCTCTTATTCTCCTGCTTCTGAAGTATTGAAATAAGAACCTTTAATAGCCAAAACATTTGTTAAGAGTTGATATTGTTAAGAGAACTCCATTTTGTTCTATATTCACCATTGCCACATGTTAATTTAGGTCCTACTGAAAGATCAATTTGCATCAACCTGGGTTCCCCTTCTGCCTTTATTTACTTGATGATTATAAAGGAGGACTCAGGAATTTGATAGTCCAAGGAAGTGTGCTCCCTTTCTGTCTTTTATCTGAGAAAGTAATAATGGTTCCCTTTGACCTAATGGGAATTACTATGGATTCATTTCTTCTTAAGCATTTTCTACATGGCCGCTATGATGGTCTCCTCTTTTTTTTTTCTTTTTGGAGGGCAATTGGGGTTTAGTAACTTGCCCAAGGTCACATGGGTAGTGTGTGTGTGTGTGTGTGTGTGTGTGTTAAGTGTCTGAGGCCAGATCCGAACTCAGGTCCTCCTGACTCCAGGGCTGGCACTCTACTCACTGTGCCACCTAGCTGCCCCAAGTCTCTTCTTTCTTTATGGTATAATTTTCATTAACTGAGTGATAAGTTACACATGTTTGTTGACTTCGGATGTTGTGTCATCCTCTGAATGATTAAATTGCTGTTAATCTTTCTGTACATTGCTAACTAAATTTTTGCAATGTTGTTGTACCCCAATAAAAGCGAGCCAGAAAATCCCCAAGATTAAGTTTAAAAAGTGGATTTTATTACCACAGGACACCGCTGGACTGTTGAGGTACATGGTCACCCAAATTAGACAGTGCTTTGGCATAGACAGTGTGCTGTTTTATAGAGGTTCCCTAGCAAGGTTACTTAAGCTGTGATTACAGTGATGTAAGCTGAAACTCTAATAACTGCTCAGTGTACACTTGAAACTACAATTAGTGATTGGTCAGTATACATTTGAATTTCTTTTTTTATACATTTGAATTTTCTTTCAGTATACATTTGAATGACTCCCACCCACAGATTAATCAATGGAAAGCAAGGGGTGGGGGTTCTGCCTGTTTACAGATTAAGCAAGGTGGAGTTCTCTGTTTTACAAATCAATGAAGGAAAGGTTGGGCTGCCTGTTTTACAAATCAAGGAAAGGGTGAGTGGATTTGTGTCGAAATTAGGGAAGGGCAAAGTGACAAATCAATGGGGGAAGGGCAGAGTGAAGCTGGGTCCAACAATGTTTAGCCAACAGCTCCCAGGACAATTTTTGTCACAGAGGAAAAGGATTGTTCTGTTTAAGGAAATTCTTTTACCTGTAACTTTGGTTTCATTCCCTCAACCCCTTTAGGACTTTATTAATTTCTCCTTCTCTGTTTTGAATTTTCAACTTCTTACTTCTGTCTATGTATCTATCTATCATCTATCCTTATGTACCTATTTATTTTTAAAATAAATTTTATTCATACTTTTTATTATTACACAAACTGCATTTTCTTCTCTATCTCTTCCCATCCCTTCCTAGAGAGTCATCTTCTATAATAGGGATTGGTATGGTGATGCTGCTGCCAAAAAAAGTAAAGAATATATATGTAACATTGGTAAAACATAAATGACAGAAGAAAGGAGGGGACACTGACAAGCAGGGAAATTTTGGTACTATTTTGTTAGATGCAATAGGGATAAGAATTGAGACAAAACTTCTGATTTCACCAGTATTGGGAAATCTCAGGTGAGGACATTCCTTATATTGGTAAAGGTTGGTACCCTTTCTTCAACTCAGAGAGCTGTCTAGAGTAGTGTTTCTTAAACTGTGGGTTGGGACCCCAAATGGGGTTGCAAAAATTTTGGCAACAGCAAAAGGTTTTTGAATTTTCAATGACCAAAAATTAATTAAAAAGCAAACATGTTAGGAATCCAAGGTATTTGGTGCAACTTCCCTGCAGCCTTTGTTCTGAACACAAAGTAGGCGCTCTTTGCATTGCACATGTCCTCAGGTCATGCAATGCAGTTACTAGAACATGAAAAAGGGTCAGAGTAGAAAAAGCTTAAGAATCCCTGGTTAGAGTACCAAGCAGTTAAGTGACTTGCTTCAAGGAGAGGACTTGAACCCAAGTATTTCTGGCTTTAAAGCCAGCTGTCTGTCCTTTATTTTATATTACCCCTTAGCTCCTTGAAATGAAGAAGAAAAAAAATAAAAAGAATTAAGCAAACTTAATCACCATGTACGAAAATATGTGACGACATATGTAATTCCCCATATCCACGATTCCTTACCTCTACAAAGAAGCAAAAGGGGATGTCTTTTCTGCTCTCTTCTTTCTGGACAGGCTTGGTCATTCCAATTTTGAATATAACATTTATACTGTTTCAATTATTGCACACATTGTTTCTCTTTTTCTGCTTACTATTCTTTGTGTCAGTTCCTATAAACATTTCAATGCTTCTCTGTACTCATCATATTCAGATTGTTTTTTTTTTACAGCACTGTACTATTTCATAATATTCATGTTATTTCTTACCTGACTTTAGTATTTTGGAACTTCTTTCCACCATGGCCTAGTGTAATGCCAAGCATGAGCAACTTTCCAGAAGAATGCTATTGTGCACAGCTTTTAAGGTTCTGATTACACACTACAGTGAATACTATTTATTCCATAACAAATCAGAGCAAAACACTCACAGAAAATCAAAATAGAGCATTCACAACAACTTCTCACAGAAAATGGCCACATAGTTTTCACCACAGTATTCACAAAGTTTTGAACAAAGAACAATCATTGAGTAACTCAATCATTTAATCATCTCAATCATTTGATCATCCTTAAGGGGGTTTGCCTCCTTAAGGGACACAAAGTACAATAGTCAAAGTTCTCCACTCATGGAGCACATTAAGTTAACTCAATTAGTCACTTATCCACTATTAGTTCATCAGAAAATACACAAACCCTCCACCCCTAGGTCACTAGTAAATTACAATTTCTTAGTCAGTACACAGTATCCAAGTAAAGTCTTCTTTCAGCTTGACTCAGGGTGGTCTCTCAGATTCCCTGGATCTCCTTCCATAGTCCCAGATCACCAGCATTCACCAAACTGTCACCTGGGTTCAAAGGCAGATAGCTCCTATGTCCTTGTCCAGCTCTCTGAGAACTTCCTGTTCCATGCTGAAGCTTGCAGAGCCCAATCCACTTTAAATCATTCACAGCCTCTGTTCCTAGGGAAGTCAAGGCTCAACAAAGCCACTAACAGGTTCATTAAAAGTACCAGCCTCACAGTCATGCTTTCTCAAGTCTTCTGTAGCTCCAGCTGGCCCTTGGAAATCCTCAGCAGCTCAGCAGCTCTGGCTGGCCCTCAAACTCAGCAGAAGTTTCAGCTGGTTCCCAGAATCAAAATAACCTCTCCCAGGTTCCCAAAATCAAAATCATTCTCTCTAGCCTGGGGGCCTTTCCTCTACAGCCTCCTCAGTGGCACCAGCTTCTGCTTCCACAAAGGTTGCTACAAGAAGATCTGATTAACCCTCTCTGGGGCTTTTCCCTATATACAATATTTCTCACCCCTTTTCAGCCCCTTCCTGTTATGTCAGAAATAGGAGTTCACATCCCCATTTCAACAGAGGCCTAATTTGAACTAGCTGCTAAGTACCTGTCAGCTTAGCAAAGCAAAAGGAACTTCAAATTTCATTATTATTACACCTAGTAAACTCATTTTTTGAAAACTTCAACATCCTGTAAGATTCCATCAACCTTGGTACTCCACCTCATCACTACACTCTGCTCTTTTGATTGGAGGGTGGAATCATGAACTCCAAACCTCCATTTAAGGCATAAGATTAGTTTACAACATTTTATTTCTCACCTGGCTCTACCACTTTGGGACTTCTCTGACTTTACCACCATGTCCCCAAATTAGATTCTTCTCCCCATTGTGCTGCCTTTACTCATTAAATTGTAAGTTCTTTGAAGGCAGGTGCTATCTTTCTATTTTTCAAATATTTGTATCCTTAGTGCTTAGCACAGTGTTTGGCACAAAGTAAGAGCTTAATAAATTTTGATTTATTTATTGTGTTAAAGTTGTATTTTGTTCTGGTCCCCCTAATTATTCCCTAGCTTTTGAGCTAAGGTAGCAATAGAAGGTAATAAGATAGCAAAAGGGAGCTATGAAGTCACTTACAGATTATCCAATAGATTAAGAGAACATAAGAGTTATTTGCAAACTGCCTCATAAATTAAGGGAGAACAGGAACCACTGGAAGGTGTTTCATAAATAAACTAAGGCCCCATCCTGAAACTAGGTAAATTAGGAGAGGTCAGTTAGGCCTTATTGTAAGGGCTTCTAGCTCCTGCTAACAGTTCATGGTATGTAAGCTTCAGATAAACTCCAGACGTATGCAATAAGACCAGAAGAATACCAGCAAATATTATGCTAGTGAACTAACCCTAAGATGATGTTAACTTTGAGATGATGTGGATATATTAATGAACTAACGCTAAGACGGTACAGAGAAGAGTTAGTCTGTTTCCCCTTTAATATCCTCTAAAAAGAAAATCCCAAATCCATGCTCTCCTCCCCCCAGCATCCTTCCATTTGCAATCGGCACTTACTGCTGAGTGCTTCCAAATCTGATTATAATTACATAAATGACCATACCTTTTTCCCTCCCCATTCTCTCCCTCATGCTGCTTGACTCCCTTTACCATTCCTTCCCCATCCTCATGACATATGCCTCTGTACCACTCTGTCTCTGTACTCTCTATATCTTATTAAAGTGT